>ONZH01002036.1:0-27002 GCA_900303285.1 Rhinella marina
GATAGGCAGAGCATGGACACTTCCCCTTAGCTGCAGTGGGAAAGACACTCCCCTGGCCAGAGCAAGCTCTTTTTCCATTTTCCATGGTCGAAAAATCCATAAAATATAAGGTCCCAAGATAGGGGACGTATACGGTATTAAACTGAGAAGAATCGATACTGCACCGGCTGATGCTAGAGTATTTCCAAATGCATTCCGGCTGTTGTCACCACCACACACGCTAGCCCAGGGGGCACTCCTCTGGCTCTTCCAGCGAAACCTCCTTCCCCCCAGCCTGCCACCCCACCTACAGGCCCTCTCTCCAAACAATTTACTTCTTTGTCCTATCTTTCTCTCTCTCTCTCTACAAACTATTTTTCCGGATAGCTGCCATATACGGTATTAAACTGAGTAGTATACATAGAAGACATACCACACTTGATCAATCTCATAATTTACGACTGTACCGGTTGATGCTAAATTTTTAAGTTGGGGTCCTGCGTCGTCATTCTAACTACACCCGGCTGTTGTCACCACCACACACGCTAGCCCAGGGGGCACTCCTCTGGCTGTTCCAGCGAAACCTCCTTCCCCCCAGCCTGCCCCCCACCTACAGGCCCTCTCTACAAACAATTTACCCGGATAGGGGACGTCTTAGATATTGTACTGATGTTTTTTTTTTTCTTCTTTTAATTGCCTCCTGACCTGTTATAGGCAGCGCATGGACACTACCCCTTAGCTGCAGTGGGAAAGACACTCCCCTGGCCAGAGCAAGCTCTTTTTCCGTTTTCCGTGGTCAAAAAATCCATAAAATATAAGGTCCCAAGATAGGGGACGTATACGGTATTAAACTGAGAAGAACCGATACCATACCGGTTGATGCAACAGTTTCTCCAAATCCATTCTGGCTGTTGTCATCACCACACACGCTAGCCCAGGGGGCACTCCTCTGGCTCTTCCAGCGAAACCTCCTTCCCCCCCACCTACAGGCCCTCTCTCCAAACAATTTACCCGGGTAAGGGGACATATTAGATATTGTACTGATTTATTTTTTAGATGCTTGGGAAGCAGCTATGCTCACCACTATACATCCAACAGCCACAGCAACTGATAAGAACAGATACTAAACTTGATTTTAGCTGCAGTGCCAGCATGAGCAGTGGTGTCACCTGCAGGCGGTGATGGACCTTCGTTGCACCTAGTTGGGTGCTTCCCTAACATGTGATGGGTATTTGCCTCGCCTTTCTTGGTCTGGGTGAGCACAATTGCCATGAGGGTAACCACCAGGCTGTTGCCTGAGAATTTGGGGTAATGGTGGGATTAGGCAGCCTCAGAGGCATCCATGCATGCTGCCCCTGCTGTTTCCTGTCCATTTCCGTAGTGTTTCCATCATTTTCTGAGGTTTCCAGGTTTTCACCCAGCCTTCCCTAGGCAGAGCCTTGGTCCCCTGCAAAAAATGCTCGAGTCTCCCATTGACTTCAATGGGGTTCGTTACTCGAAACAAGCACCCGAGCATCGGGAAAAGTTCGACTCGAATAACGAGCACCCGAGCATTTTAGTGCTCGCTCATCTCTATTCATAACGAATCTGGTAAAAAAAAAAAAAACGGTAACGCAAAACTGAATTTTTTTCACAGAATAGACCAGGATACAAGGGATTATTACTCCTATAATCCCTTGTATCCTGGTTTTCTGTGAAAAAAAAATGTCTATCATGTGTGATACTGTCTGCTGAGCTGTCTATCTAATCCTATCCTGTGTGATACTGTCTGCAGAGCTGTGTATCTAATCCTATTTTGGGTTACAGTGTCTGCTAAACTACGTATCTAATCCTATCCTGTGTGATACTGTCTGCTAAACTGTGTATCTAATCCTATCACGTGTGATACTGTCTGTTGGGCTATGTATCTAATCATACCTTCTATGATATTGTCTGCTGAGATGCTGTATCTATTTTTGTTCTGTGTGATACTGTCTGCTGAGCTTTGTATCTAATCCTATTAGGTATGATACTGTCTATGAAGCTATTATATGTTTTTGTATATAGTGTGATACTGTCTGCTGAGCTGTGTATCTAATCCTATCCTGTGTGATACTGTCTGCTGAGCTGTGTATCTAATCCTACCTTGTGTGATACTGTCTATGAAGCTATTGTGTTTATCTCTATAGAGTGTGATACAGATAGAGATAAGGAGTTCTACTTTGTGTAAATACTGTACACTCAGGCACTGCTCAGATAACAGAGGTGGGGGAGGTGCTCATGTATTTCAGTGCCTATATTTCCCTGTTTGTGGATGAGCCCTGATTACAAGTAAAGTAAGTTAAATAAGCCCATTCACTGTAATGGGGGCGGGTTGTGGATCCGGCTGCAGCACGGCAAGTTTGAACGCATAGCACCCGCACTGAATCCTGACCCATTCATTTCAATGGCTCTGTGTACATGAGCATTTTATTTCACGCATCAGTTCTGCGTTGCATGAAAAACGCAGCATGTTCTATATTCTGCGTTTTTCACGCAGCCCCATAGAAGTGAAATGGGACTTCAGTGAAAAACGCATTGCATCCTGAAGCAAGTGCGGATGCAATGCGTTTTTCACTGATGGTTGCTAAGAGATGTTGTTTGTAAACCTTCAGTTTTTTTATCACAAGCGTGAAAAACGCATCAAAACGCATTGCACTCGCGCTGTAAAAACTAAATGGAATTGCAGACAAAACTGGCTGAACTTGCTTGTAAAATGGTGCGAGTTTTCCTGAACGCGCCCTGAATGCATCCGGACCTAATCTGTCACGCTCGTCTGAAAGGGGCCTAAGTGTCCAGACCTCATATTTACTGCTTATCTCAACGCTCCATTCCCATTGTCTTTATTACCTGACTATTCACCTTTGTATCCATTTGTTCTTTTATTAGTCCCTGATTAAGGTGAATACAGTCCCTCCTCTATTGTTCTAACCTAGACGTGTAAATGTAAGGCTTTACTTCTTCTGAGACAGTGCACAAAATCATATTATACCAGAATTGTAACTAATGAAATATTCACTGCAATGTTTTTGCTTCCCACAACTATCACCCCTATTTTCCTGCACGGTCTAAGGCTACTTTCACATTAGCGTTTTTGAATTCCGGTATTGAGCTCCGTCAGAGCTCCGTCCTAGAAGCATTCCGTTTCGTCTTCAGACCGGAGAGCAAACCGCAGCATGCAGTCTGGGCATCCGCACCAAGATGGATCTGGAATGACCCCCAATGCAAGTCAATGGGGACGGATCTGTTTGGTGTGACACAATGGTAAACGGATCCGTCCTCCATTGTCTTTCAATGGGGGTCATTCCGGATCAGTCTCCCTGCAATTTCCCCTCCCTCCAGCAGGTGGCGCTGTGGGTCAACTTACTCTTGTGCGTGCCGTCCTCCTCCTGCTGTCCGGGCCTATGTAAGTATATATGTATGTATGTAAGTTTATATATGTATGTGTATGTATGTGTAAGTGTATGTATGTATGTATGTGTAATGTGAAAGTAGCCTAAAACACCCTAAATCCCTGCACCCAGCAAGGAACTTCTAATCTCTCCCACCTCCTGCTCAGATCTGTTCCGGAGATACTGCGGGAGATGATGACAAAAGCAAGTAGAGTTAGTGCAGAGATGTTGGACCATGAAAATGGAGATAGTGCAGGAGATGATGACAAAAGCAAGCAGAGCTAGTGCAGAGATGTTGGACCATGAAAATGGAGATAGTGCGGGAGATGATGACAAAAGCAAGCAGAGTTAGTGCAGAGATGTTGTACCTGTTAGATCCATGCCATGTTTAACACCTGCATGACACTTAGCTAGGAAGACACTTTGCGTAGAAGACTAGTGCATGCACCCCGCACCAGTGCAACCCTCAAGTTGTGTCTACATTTATACACAACTCTTCAGGCAGTATCACACACAATAGGTTTAGATGCTCAACGCTGTAGACAGTATCACACATAATAGGATTAGATACACAACTCTTCAGACAGTATAACACACAATAGGCTTAGACGCACAAAACTGCAGACAGTATCACACATAATAGGGTTAGATACAGTGCTGATCAGGCAGTATCACACATAATAGGGTTAGATACACTGCTGATCAGGCAGTATCACACATAATAGGGTTAGATACACTGCTGATCAGGCAGTATCACACATAATAGGGTTAGATACACTGCTGATCAGGCAGTATCACACATAGTAGGATTAGATACTCAGTTTAGCAGACAGTATCACATATGATAGGATTAGATACACAAATCTTCAGGCAGTATCACACACAATAGGCTTTGATGCTCAACGCTGTAGACAGTATCACACCTGAGATGATTAGATACATTACTGAGCAGAGAGTACCACACACAACAGGCTTAGATACATGACTCTGCTGACAGTATTACATATGATAGGATTAGATACACAGCCCAGCAGACAGTATCACACATGATGTGATTAGATACACAACAACCTTCTCCATAGAGATGAATTGATCTTGGAACGGGATCCATTTCTCTGCGTTTTGGAAGCGCAGACAAAAATGCTACAACCCTAAGATGTCTCCGCATGTTCGTGTAATGTGCGCTCACAATACAGCAGTTACCTCAGAGTAAATTTGAACAGGAGCAAGCCGGCCACCACTACTACATGGCCACGGTGGCCGTAACTAGGGGCAACGGCCTGACTGATGTGTTGGGGACAATGGATATACAAATAGGAAAATCTTCTAAAGGGTACATTTTATATAAATACATTCTATCAGTAATAATACTGGTATGGCTATATCTAACTATACAAACTACATTTGTGAGATGGGAATATCCCTTTAATATTCTCAGTAGATCTCACCACATTTAGCTGGGTCTGCCGATAGATTTCTCATATCTGAGGCCAGCAGCTCTAAACAAAAGAAAAAGTAGCTGAGCAATCAGCTAAATGTGGAGCACTCACCGCTCAGTGGTTGTGACGTGTATTGCAGTTTTTTAGAGTTTAGTTACAATCTCGCGATATCATGTTGTTTTGCTGTCAGGACAAAACTGACACCACTCTGAGTTTGGAGATAAGTTAAGTGTGAACGCATCTGTATTTATATATAAACGAAAGTAAACACCCTAAAATCTGTAGTATCAGACCGGAATTTCAACCCAATTACACAATTAAGTATTAACGGATTAACCTATGGAAAAAAAGAATGCAAAAACCCTAAAATCTCTAGTATCAGGCCACAATTTCACCCCAATAATAGAATTAAGAATAAATGGAATTATTTATGTATAAAAGAATGCAACCAATCTAAAATCAGTATTATTAGAACACTTTTTAACCCCAATTAGTGCAGCAAGGTGTAATAGCTCATATTAGCCAAGCTTTACACTGTTCAATTGGTCCCTGCTCTCTTCTCTATAATGTGAATTATGCCCCTATTATATTCCTACTATCACTTAGCTGTCCCTGAACTGCTCAATAGTAATATTTTGCGAATATATTATTTCCTTATCACTGTCCCTAGTGCATGTAAAGTCTCTCCCTGCACTAAGTTCAATGGAAAATTGCGGAGACCGGGCAGGAGGACACTGCTGTGACATCACAGGGGCTGGCTATCTTCTGATTGGCTAGTTGCACAGCATTATGGGTTATCCTTCGTTCCAGGGCTTCTTTCTAACATGTGCAGCAGCCATTTTAGAAAAAATATGATTCATTCCATGAAACATGAGGAATAGTGTGAAACATGAGGAATAGTGATGAGGGAACCTGGACCGTCATGTTTGGGTCCGTATCAATCATTATGGTGTACAGGTACTGATCCCAAATAGTCCGTTTTTGTTGTTCGTAGTTAAAATAAAACTTGTTGAAAGGCAGCAGTGTAGCCAATCAACAAGCATTTAAGCTGTGGGCATTTAGAAGGTATCACAGTGATACCTAGTATTGGCATGGCTGTGATTGGCCAGCGCAGCATGTGACTCTGCATGAATAAATGCCAGATCACATGGTGCGCCGCCATTTTCCTCTGACTAGTGTATGAATGAAGGGAGAGTGTGGGCATTATTGATCGGTGCAATACAACATCTTTGCACCAGTGACACAGAAATACAATACTTAATCGTGCTGTTCAGTCTGGGGGTGACCTGTTCTCATTTTTGGTCTGTACAATACTACTACTATGCCCCAGTGACACAGAAATACAATAATTATTCCGTTAGTTAATTATGTAGCTGACACATAGCTATTTTGAGGGCTGCAAAACCCTTTCCGTGCTGTTGTGACACGGAAATACAATAGTCAATCTGTCAGTTGTGTCGCTGACACATAGCTATTTTTGGAGCTGCAAAACCCTTTCCTTGCCGTTGTTACACAGAAATACAATAGTTAATCTGTCAATTAATTTTGTCGCTGACACATAGCTATTTTTTGGTGTGCAAAATTCTTCCCTTGTCCTTGTGACACGAAAATACAATTGTTCGTCTGTCAGCCTATTTGCTGGGTGACCGTAAAAAATTTAGGAGAGCATCAAATAAGCGATGTGGCCATGGATGTGGTGCCCAAATGAAACACCTTTCTCTGGTCTACGTCGGTGACAGGACGCTCTCCGTCATTTTGTAGGCCCAAATACTGCTCTAAGAATTGTAAGGCCGGAATAAGTAGAGAAGGTGGTAGTTTGGATGCCTCCAGTTCCTTCAAATTGTCTTTCACCCAGTCGACTGCTAAAAGCACAGAGTTGGCCCCGGCGGCCCACGGGCATCCGTAATGTAACAGTCACTTATGCTTTTTGATGACTCTGCTGGTTGGATTTCTGTGCGCCATCCACCTTGCCCTGCCTCAGAAGTGGAAGAGATTGAGTGAACTTGTTTGAGGATGACGACATGGGAGGACCACCAAGACCACTGGCCTAGAACATGTGATGAACTTGGTGTTGCAGAGGTTCCTGAAAAATTGCCCCAATATGTCAGAGCTGCTACAAAAAATGAGGGCTGTCTATACGCGCTTCCAACGTTCTCACCCTGCTGTTGTTGGCCTGTATGAAACTTTGGCCTTCCCGCTCACTGCCTCATATGTGATGTACCCACAAGGTGGAATTCCACCTTGCACATGCTGGAGAGACTGTGCAAGTAGCAGCAGGCAATAGTGGAGTTTCAGCTGCGGAACAGCACAACTTCACTACCGAGTGGGCCTCCATGCGAGACGTGTATGCCATGTTGCGCTGTTTTGAGCATTCCACCAACATGGCCATTGCCGATGACGCCATCCTCAGTGTTACTATCCCACCTCTATATCTCCTTGAAAAAACGCTTCAAGCAATGATGGATGAGGATGGGACACAGAAGGAAGAGGAGGAGGAAGAGGGATCATTCCCACGGTTATCAGGCCGGTAGTTCACAGGTGGCTTTGAGGGTGAGTTTCTGCACCAACAGCAGCCAGGTAAATAACTGTCCTGCCAGGGAACAGTTTTGAAGGATGATGATGAGGAGGATAAGAAGGAGGAGGAGGAGGAGGATCCGCGTTCACAGCAGGGTGGCACCCAAATCAGCTTGCAGGCATCACTGGAGCGTGACTGGGGGGATACAGAGGACACCGACGATACACCTCCCACCGAGGACAGCTTGTCTTTGCCTCTGGGCAGCCTGGCACAAATGAGCAACTACATGCTGCAATGCCTGTACAACAACTGCAGGCACTGCATTCTAACCAGTGCTTATTCTAACCAGTTCTGATTACTGTGTAGCCACCCTGCTGGATCCCCTCTATAAGGACAACATGCCATCCTTACTTCCGTCACTGGAGCGTGATTGGAAGATGCGCGAGTACAAGCGCACGCTGGTAGATGGGGCTACTAATGGCTTTTCCACTGACAGCAGGGGCTCAGTGGAATCACAAGGCGAAGGCAGAGGAGGATGAGGTCGCTAATGCAGCTGGGACACTGCCAGCACCTCAGAAGATAGGGTCGGCATGGCCGAAATATAGAAAAGCTTTGTCAGCATGCCACAACATCCAGCACCACCATCTGATATGGACCGTCTTAACAGGAGGCAGTGTTTCAGCAACATGGTGGAACAGTTTGTGTGTACACGCCTGCATGTTCTGACTGATGGGTCTGCCCATTCAACCACCTGTCCACCTGACGCTTGGCATTGTGCTTGATGGTGCTCAGTAGAGATGAGTGAGTCTATTCGCCACTTCGTATATTCGTTACGGACCTTTGTTATTTCCTACGTCGAAGCGAATCCGAATCTTTTCAGATTCGCTTAGTACGAATCTTCTTAAATGTTCTTAAATCTTTGTATGCTAACGCTACACATCTGATAATTTGTATGCTAATGCTACACATTTGATAATTTGTACGCTAATGCGTACGTATTCAGTTAAATAGCGTACCTTTAACAACGCTAGACTGTATGTTCGCCATTTGTGCGGGAATGTTCGCAGTGAATGGGTACGCTCATGCATACATATTCAGTTAAGTAGCGTACTTTTAACAACGCTTAGACTGTATGTTCGTTATTTGTGTGGGAATGTTCACAGAACACGACCAGAATAGCAAATATTTTTTAACGCAACTTGGACCAAATGAATTCGTATCCGAAGCAAATCTTTTTAAAAATTCGGCGAATATCTTTGAAGATTCGCTCATCTGTGGTGCTCAGCCATGGAAACCCATGCCAACTAGCTCATAATGCACAGTTTTTGTGCTGATGTTAATATTAGAGGAGGTTTTAAATTCTAGAGTTATTCAGTCGTCAGAGTGCTGTGGAATTTTATGCACTATGCGCATCGGTACTTGTTAAACCCTCTCTGTAACTTCATGTGGTCTGCCATATTGTGGTCGAGTTCTTTCTTTCACAAATTTATGTAAAGGCAGACTGCATGGCTAGGTGCTTGATTTTATTCAGTACGTCGGAATGAAACACCTGAATTCAATGTTTCTTTTGTCCATAAAGTGTAAATTTAGGTCATTTTAAAAAATTGCAGCAAAAACTATTACAAAAATGTGACTGGTACCATTCATTAGGGGCGGATTGGCCATAGATCCTACAGGGACCTAAGTCCTCCTCTCTGGAGGAAGAGGACAGAAGATGGTAGCTTTTGATGGCCACCACAGAGGGCAAGCTTTTGAGGCAGTATATTGTTCACACTGTGTTATTTGGTTCTGCTGGGATTGTATTTTGCACTATGGCATTGTTGACCCCGCATACTTGTGTTGCCCAGCCTTCTTTTAATTTGGACCTGCCTACAAAATGGGGACACTTTTTTTTTTTTCCAGGGCCATTTTAAGTTCCCAGTCTGCCCCTGTCATTCATTATTGGTGTAAAGCATACACGGTGGATAAAAGAAGTTGAGGCACAAAGAGGCCCAATGTAAGTCTATGGAAAAAGGGGCCACGTAAACATGGAACCAGCCCTAATATTCATCAGTGGGAGGCAACCTCACCCACTTTTTCCATCATATTTTTACTTTTTGGAAAAAGTGGTGCAGGAGTTTAATAACTATGGTGTTTGGCTTGAATGCCATATTTTAAAATGTTTTTATAAAACACATATAAATTTGTTGCAAAATACATTTAGAAATGTGCCCCTTATTAGCATATTTTATCATTACTGTGTTTTAAAGTATTAAGAAATATTTGCTTCTACCTGTATCCATGCATCCGAACACTAAGCATTACATAATTAAGGTGCCTGATATCTTATATTCCTTGCCCTCAGCTCTGACACAGATCTATTTGTGCTCTCCAAGGCTAGAGATCCTTTCAGCTCCCAGCATGTTCCACTAATGAGCCAATGGCAAAATCAATATGCTCAGTGCCAGCAAAGTCACAGCAACCTTTGAAGGCATCAAACAAATCCATCCCAACCTGTAACGTCTTAATTTCCAATCACTATTGTTCCAGCCTCTGTGTCACCTGCATGACACCTTAAACAAATAACTAACTCATTATTTGCTGGAGCCAGTGTCAAGTGGTGCTGTCTGCAAAGATAACAATGTAATTTTCATATAGTCAGGTTAGTAATCCTACAGAAAATGTACACATATGTCCACAAGTGCATACAAGATCTGCAGATTTTACTACAAATTACTTTGTTTAGATATTAAAACTTCCAAGTTTACCATAAATTGTTGTTACAATTTAGATTCCTATGAGCTGTAAACAATAATTTTCTTTTAGACCTGTACATCAAAAGGAGTCTGTCAGCAGTTTTGTTGATGCAAAACTGGTGACAGATACACTACTCACAAAAAATTAGGGATATCGGGTGAAATTTATGGAAAACATAAAACGTTCACGCTGCTGATATTATATCATGAAAGTAAGACATTTAAGTAGAAGTATGCATTGGTGATTTCCTCATCTCAAACAATTTATTGAAACAAATGCCAACAACAGTGGTGGGTATACCCCACAAAACATATCAATGTCTCAATAACTTTTTATGTGGCCTTGAGCATCAATTACAGCTTGACAACGACATCTCATACTGTTCACAAGTCGACTTATTGTCTGCTGAGGCTTGGCATCCCACTCTTCTTGAAGGGCGGTCCTCAGGTTATTGAGGTTCTGAGGTACAGAGTTACAAACCTTTACATAGCGACTCAGCTGATCCCATAGGTTTTCAATGGGATTCAGGTTTGGAGAAAGTGTAGGCCATTCCTCAATCTCCAGCAGCTATTCCCTAATGATGCAACCTAGATGAGCTGGCACATTGTCGTCCATGAAGATGAAATTAGGCCTGTGTTGTTCATGCAGAGGCACAATCACTGGATTAATGATATTATTCAAGTATCATGGCCTTGTCACTGTACCATTCACAAAGTGTAGGGCAGTTCTGTATTGACTAGACACACCTGCCCACACTGTAACACCACCAAAGGCAAACAGTGGCTGATGCATAGCATTCTCCTTGACATCTCCAACATCATTGGCGTCATCATTTCTGCTCAGCCAAAATTTACAACTTTATTACTGACGTAGAACCTTACTAAATGTCCTGTTATGTGCCCAAAATGCATCAGAGTACTGTCATGAAAGGGTAAAGTGCAGCCTTGAACTCTACCCGCACCACTGTCCCTAACTACTTGCACAATCTGCCTTAAAGAGTGGCCCACAAATTGACAGCAGCCCCTGGTTTATCTAAGTACATGGGCCTAAATCTAAATGAGTAAAAGAGTAATCAGACAGAAAAAGATGAAAACCAGAAAGGTAAAACCAGGATCGGTTCAGAATCCGAAATCTAAGTGAAGTACGCAGCAACAGATTGATGCTGCTGTATTGTAGCCATACTTGCGATGGGAGGGCAGATGTATGTCACAGTACCTCACCTTCTAAAAGGGGCCACTGGACCCTCAAACAAAAGAGCAGGTTTATCTGGATGAGTTTCATAAAACCTTTTGATTACTGTAATTTATCCGCATGCATAGCATTGGCTAATACCCATGACCTCACTTTTGGACTATAATGAAAAAGCTAAAGCAGTGACCCACACAGGGTGCAGAAAAGTAAGTAATAGAATACCCATAGAAAGTGGCCATTAAGGACAGGACTGAAATAAATGGTTGGTATCATTGCAAATGAAACAAAATCCTTTTTCCCTCCTGAAGCTCTCTCTTTCTTGAGGAAAATTAGTAGAGATGAGCGAATTTCTCAAAAATTTGATTTGGTCGGTTCGCCCAACTTTCCAAAAAGATTTGATTTGATCCAAATTTATTCATGGCAAACCGCTATTTCCTGGCTGTAGAGAGCCTGTATAGTGGTGTAGAACACTGTTCCTTGAAGTAACACGCATAGGAAGTCTGCTGTGGTAGGGAAAAAATACTGTGAGTCAGTATGACACACAAATGACAGGCGTCACTCTTAGAATCACTGCACACTTCACAAACTGATCAAATAACTCAAGTGTAAACTCAGCCTTACAGGTCAATGTTAGCGTCAGGTATAAATTACCATGCAGAGGCCCAAGATCCTAATATAGCATGAAAGAGTGCACTACTTTTACATTGTCATCAGCTGATTCCACATAGAGGTCTACAGAACCTGTTCTATTAAACGCTTATACAAGTAGAGCCCCCCTGACAGTGGAGACAGTGGAGAGTGGAGAGGCTGTCATCAGTAAGATTGTGTTGACGTCGTTTGATCCATCAGAACAATAACCCCAATAATTGGATCCTGTCTGTGGAGCAGCTTTCACTTGGTCAGCATTTGGTCAGTAATCCATCAGTATTGCTAAAGCCAAAAAAAAAAAAAAAAAAAAAAAAAAAACAGGATTGGATCCAAAACAGAGAAGACATGTGAATAGAATATTTGCATGTCTGCTGTGTTTTGTACCCACTCCTGCTTTTGTCTACCAAATCATAAGCCAATTCTGATGCAAAATAGGGAATATGTCATACAGGCCTTATAGCTGCTACATAGACAGGATCCATTGTGCGTCTCATTTTTCCTTCCATCTGACAGATCAGAAGAAGGGTCAAATAGATTATGTCAACCAGGCCAAAAAGGCAAAATAGTGGCCCAGTCATGGAGTGGAGATGGTGGGAACAGCATGGAAAGTCCACAAGGTGGCCCAGTAACATAGTGTTGAGGTAGCAGCAGCATGAGGAGACCACTGAGTGGTGAGGTGGCAGCAGCATGAGGAGACCACTGAGTGGCCCATTGTCAGAGTGGGAAGGTGGGGGGAAAAACAAATACCAGCTGAAGATGGTGGGTGGTAGTAGGAGCACCTGGCAACAGGTGTGGCATCAAGCTGGTGGCAGCATCAGAATAGTAGCTGAAGCAGGTCGCCAGAAGAAACAGGTCTCTTTTGACAAAGTGTGGGTGTGGCACCATGGATGATCTAGTCTGATGCATCAGGCACTGGTGTTTGAAAATCCTGGCTGATCCACGCCTGGTTCATCTTGACAAAGGTCAGTTTCTCCACATTTTGGGTGGACAGACGAGTTCTCCTTGGGGTAACTTCGGCCCCCCACACCTGCTCTGATGCCACTGCTGGCCGGGCAGGTAAGCTTGTCCAGGGCAAACTCGGCCCCTTGTGGCCACAAATCTAGTTTGGCTGCCCAGTAGTCCAAGGGATCTTCGATGTGGGGTGGCAGGGTGCACTCCAAGTATGCCACAACCTGTTGGTTCAAGTTCTGCTCTATGTCTAGCTGCTGCTATGATCCTACTCCTCCAGTTCAGCCCCCACAGGACTTATGTGGCCGTGAGATGTAGTCACCACGTCTCCTGTCCCCTGGCCAGCTAGATTTAGCAGCATCTGTTCCAGGACATGAATCAGTGAAATTACTTTGTTCATCCCGTAGTCCAGGCGACTGACAAATAAAGTAGCCCCCTGAAAGGGCCCGAGCAAACGGCAAGCGTCACATATGAGCTGCCACTGGCTAACATTGAAGTTACACAGGGGAGTAACTCTGTCCGCCTGTATCATCAAGAAATTGTTAAAGCCTTTCTCTGTTCATATGATTGGTCCAACATATGGAGGGTGGAATTCCAACAGGTTTAAACGTTGCATATCAGTCTATGTTGGGGGACAAGTGGCTGAAATGTATGCAAAGTTTCCTGGGCATTTTTAGGATGTCTTGTAGATGGGGTGAATACTTCAGGAACCGCTTTACAACCAGATTGAACATGTGTGCCATGCACGGTGCATGGCTCAGCCGTCCTTGATGCAACGCCGACACCATGTTCTTCCCATTGTCGGTCACCATGGTTCCGATTTTGAGTTGTCGAGGAGAAAGCCAGGATTCGATTTCTTGATGAACGACATGGAACAGTTCCTCCCCTGTGTGACTCCTTTCGCCCAGGCAAACAACTGTAGGTGCAGAACAGCGTGACACTGGCGGACATTGTCGCAGGAACAACGGCATGAGAACGTGGAGGTGGAAGTGGTGTCACCTGGCCAAGTTGCTGGTGTGGCTGGGCAGGAACCACATTTACCCAGTGGGCCATAAACGACATATATTGTCCTTAACAATAGTTAAAGCTCCACACGTCGGTGCTGCCATGCACTTCAGCAGACATCGACAGGCTCTAGGACTGGCCCACCTTCTGTTCTACATATGTGTGCAGGACTGGTACTGTGTTTTTCGCAACGGAAAAATGGCTTGGGACTCTCCACCTTGGCTCGGCACAAGTCATAAGTTCTCTGAAAGGTGCAGAGTCCACCACTTGGAAAGAAAGGGACTGTAGAACTAGCAACTTGGCTAGGAGCACATTCAGCTTCTACACCGGTGAATGAGTGCACGCATACTGTTGTCACTTGGCAATCGCTTTGGCGATCAATTGCTGACGGAATGACTGATGAGGAGTTGGAGGAGGAAGAGCAGGAGCATCAGCAGCAGCAGATCATGGGAAGGACAGACAGCTCCCTTTGGCTGAGGTGGTGGAGTCTTGACTGCATGAAATTGGGTGCATATCCTAAGAGAATTAAGGAATGTCAAAGCCAGACCCTTATTTCTGATATTTAAGTACTCTATACTGACAGGGAGTGTTCCACAGGATTGGCGCATAGCAAATGTGGTGCCAATATTCAAAAAAGGGTCCAAAAGCAGAGCCCGGAAACTATAGGCCAGTAAGTTTAACATCCGTCCTGGGTAAACTGTTTGAAGGTTTTCTAAGAGATGCTATCTTGGAGTACCTCAATGAAAATAAGCAAATAACTCCATATCAGCATGGCTGATACACACTCCGATTGGGTCACCGTCACTAGTGGGGGGAGGGGGGGTCAGTATTGGGCCCTATTCTCTTCAATATATTTATTAATGATCTTGTAGAAGGCTTGGACAGAGAAGTGGCAGATGAGGTTTAACACTGACAAGTACATACTAAATGGTAAAACACTGGGTAACACTGACATGAAAAAGGATCTAGGAATTTTAGTGAACAGCAAACTAAGCTGCAAAAAACAGTGTCAGGAAGCTGCTGCCAAGGCCAATAAGATAATGGGTTGCATCAAAAGGGGCATAAATGCCTGTGATGAGAACATAGTCCTGCCAATTTACAAATCACTAGTCAGACCACACATGGAGTACTGTGTACAGTTCTGGGCTCCTGTGAACAAGGCAGACATAGCAGAGCTAGAGAGGGTTCATAGGAGGGCAACTAAAGTAATAACTGGAATGGGTGGACTACAGTACCCAGAAAGATTATCAAAATTAGGGTTATTCACTTTAGAAAAAAGACAACTGATGGGAGATCTAATAACTATGTATAAATATACCAGGGGTTAGTACAGAGATCTCTCCCATGATCTATTTATCCCCAGGACTGTGACTGTGACGAGGGGACATCCTCTGCGCCTGGAGGAAAGAAGGTTTTGTACACAAACATAGAAGAGGATTCTTTACGGTAAGAGCAGTGAGATTATGGAATTCTCTGCCTGAGGAGGTGGTGATGGTAAGTTCACAAAAGGGTTCAAGAGGGGCCTGGATGTATTTCTGGAGTGTAATAATATTACAGGTTATAGTTACTAGAGGTGGGTCGTTGATCCAGGGAGTTATTCTGATTGCTCAGGAAGGAATTTTTTCCCCTAAAGTGGGGAAAATTGGCTTCTACCTCACAGGGTTTTTTTGCCTTCCCCTGGATCAACTTGCAGGATAACAGGCCAAACTGGATGGACAGATGTCTTTTATCAACCTTATAAACTATGTTACTATGTTACCACTTGGTGATGCAGCGGTTGCTGCGGTAGGCTGGATCACCACATTGGAGCCATGGTTCTCCCAGGCCACTTTATGGTGATGCTGCATGGGTTGATGCAGGGCTGTGGTGCCAACATTGGCCCCGTGGCCATGCTTCACTTTCTGCCCACAAATTTGGCAAATGACCATGTTCAACAAAAAATTGCCACACCACCGAGTATGGCATTTTCCCCCAACACTCCACTCTGACTGCCTGCTACTGCTGTCTCCGTGAACCCCATCACTGCTACTTTCCGGGCAGGTAGGCTCTTGCGAAGCAGGTGGTGTACCCCGGGGACGTTTGGCTTCCGACGTCCCACTGCTGCCACCCTACTAATTCACGGCACGCTACCACCCTGCTGGCTCAGCCACTGCCTCACGCACAAGCTGCCACCCTCTTCTCCTGATGATGATGATGAAGACCCTTCTTTACCCAGCTCCCAAGTGCAATTGGCTACATAATCATCCGCTAGTATCTGCACATCACTGATGTACCCCTCAACGGTCTCAGGGCCAGGAGCCTGACCGTTCACAACACCTGCTCCGACGCGACTCTCATCATCAGTACTTGCCCGCCTAACAGAGAAAGCGGTGGATGTCTCCTCCAGATCTTGGTTGGGTAGTAGCTGCTGACTGTCCTCTAGTAGCTCGTCCTTGCTGAAAAGTGGAGCCGAGCCTACGGCATATAATACTTCTCGTGCTGAGGGAACAGAAAATGACAGAGGCAGGTTGAGGACAGTTGGGGGCATAGGGCCTGCTCCCGTGCTATACCAACTTAGCGTTGTGTCAGAGGAACCCACCGACTCTTGACTGGGGGTGTCTGATGTCACTTGTGACGAAGTTGAAGACCGTGTCAACCATTCAAGCACAGCTGGGTTGCTGGTCAAGACACGACTGCTAGATGACACTAGGAGCTCAGGCCTCTCGCTGCGATTCCTGCCTGCGACAGAAACATTTTGGCCACTGTCCATTCCCTTTGAAGGGCCTGTCACCTGTCTGTCTGACATACTGTATAATAAAAGAATAAAATTAAAATAATACACCCCAAAAAAAGGCTGTAGTACAATGTAACTTCACCTCAGAATGGCAATTAAGACATATATTTTTTCCAATTAATAATCCCCCCCCCCAAAAAAAAATAATCACAATTCACCGCAGAATAGGATGTAGGTTTATTACTTTTCATTACACCCCGTAAATGGCTGTAGTACAATCTAACTTTACCACTGAATGGCAATTATGTATTATATATTCTTTCCTTTTTTTCCTATTAATACATTAATACACCCAAAAATTGTAAAACAATATAAAATCAACCCAGAAAGGCTAATAGTTCGTACGTATAATTCCTATTAATACAACCCGTAAATGGCTGTATCACAAAGAACTTGCTAGAATTACTGATGTACCATATAGTACAAACAACCAAAAAGCAGCAGTACAACTGCAATTTGGATCCCCAATTAGTGGAGCAAGGTATAATAGAATCGCTCCTATTACCCAGGCTGTACACCCTCCTATCCAGGACCGGCGTCATCACCCGGCATACCAGGGCAAGTGCTGGGGTCCACTGTTCCTGGGGGGCCCACTGTGCCTGCTCACTCCTACAGCCACATCCTGGTCTTCATTAAACTGCCTGTTCCGAATTCTAGGGCAGCTTACAGCAATGCAGACAACGGAGTGCACTGCTGGGGTGAGCATCCCCAGGACTCAGAACAGAGTAGTTGGAGTTTCTTACCGGCTGAAGGACCTTCCTGATGTCATCAGCCCATGTGACCGGTGGGGGAGGAGCTGGAGGAGTAGAGAGCTGTGTTCCTGCACAGAGTGGAGCCTAGCTGGAGTGTGGTGAGGCCTAGCTGTGTGTGTCTGTCTGTCCCTGTGTATATCTGTCCCTGTGTGTGTGTGTGTGTGTGTGTGTGTGTGTGTGTGTGTGTGTGTGTATATATCTCTGTCCCTGTGTATGTCTGTCTGTGTGTGTGTGTCTAAAGCATTGCTCAGACTCCATACTAAAGGGTTAAAGTTTAGACCACATTCTGGTACATGTTGATAATTCCCTGATAAAACCCCAGTCCATATCCTCTCAGTACTGGGAATCAGTGAGAGTCATATTAGAAGGTTGGAGCATAACGAAAGGTGGAATTCCCTTTTAATGTCCCCTTAAAGGGGTTATCAAGTATCTATAACGCCCCACCCCCATGTGTCAGGCCCCTCCGTGGGAATATACTTACCCTGCTCCCTGCGGCTCTCCTGGTCCCCGCACTGCTGCTGCTGCAGCCAATGGCAGGAGGGGACGGGGACGAGCCTCCCTAGCATCGAGGCAGGAGCGTTGTGGAGAGCGGTGTAAGTATATTCTCACAGAGGGGCCCGGCACATGGGGGGCTGTTGTACATACTGGATAAACCCTTTAAGGTGGCCAGACACATTAAATAGAAGTTGGTTGACAATCTCACCATAGCACAGGTGTCTGTCCCTGTGTGTGTGTCTGTCCCTGGGTGTATTTGACTGTCCCTGTGTGTGTGTGTGTCACCCTTACCATGCCCACAGTGTTCCTATGTCTTGGTGTGTGCATGTCTGTCCCTATGTGTGTTTGTCCCTCTGTGTTTCTGTCCCTGTGTGTGTGTCACCATCACCATGCCCACAGTGTTCCTATGTCTTAACGCAGCTGCATCAGGACGTTCTGTGCAGGGCAAGAAGAAGAAGAAGAAGAGGAGGCAGCTCTGCCAGCATGGAGTCCCGTGGGAGAGTCTCAGGGAGGCACACTAAGGACGCAGATGACACTACCTTATGATCTACACTAGTGTTATCTGTTGTTTTACATAGGACTGCAGGTAACACTACCACATGATCTGCACTAGTGTTTGCTCCATGTCCTAACATGTGCAGCAGCTATTTTAGGAAAAAAATTGTAACCACAAAGCATGAGGAAATTAGGCTTCGGTGCAAATCAAAGCGAATTCCACTTCATCAACTTCGATTCACTCCTCTCTAAAAATTAGTAACACTCAGCTGCACTGGATCATCATTGGAAGCAGGCACCTTAGAAAAGGTGAATAGCAAATCTGGACTGTAAAACGGAATGGGTTTAGAGGAATGTTCTCTTCTGCATTTTTCAGTCATCTGTCTAAACTCACAGCTATCATCATAGTCTCGTCAAGAGAATACTAACAAGTCCTCCCTTAAGTGTGTCAAAAAGACCCTGGTGAAACTGACATCTTAGAACCAGGTCATTCCATTTGGAAGCGACACACCATGTGTGAAAATCCACACAATACTCCTCGAAAGGTCTGGGTCCCCGATGGAGTGAAACTAATTTGGACTTAGCAAATGCAGTCCTGTCAGGTTCATCATAAAGTAAACCAGGAGCAAAAAAAAATATCCATGAAGACAGCTCAGGAGAGTCAGAGAGAAGAGAGAACGCTCATTCCTGGGGATTCCCTTGCAGGAGATAAATAATAATACTTACTGTCTGTTGCTCTGATTCCAATGAGTAAGATCTGAGACAAATGTATAATTTGCAACTCTCCCTGAAAGACACAAATTACTTTCTATCACCTGCAAATCGATCAGGCAACTTAACCTAGGGTTCTAGGAGCTATACGGGAACAATCAGTTGGGGTAGCAACTGGGTATTCTCTTGGACCCTTTCCTCAAGGTCCTAGAGCAGCTGGGTGAGACAGTGCATTTGGTCTACAAGGCCTGCATCCATAGTATTACAGTACAAAACCAAAGAGAAATGTCTAGTTAGTCTGTGATTCTGTCATAAAAGGGTGGCGAACAGTACTGTCCTGAACTCCACCCACACTACTGTCCCTACCTACTTGCACGATATACCCTAAACAGGGACTCATAACTTGGTGGCAGTCCCTGACTCAGGGGCGTAGCTAAAGGCTCATGGGCCCTGGTGCAAGAGTTCAGCTTGCCCCCCCAGTGCTGGTGCACCTAGCTTTTCTGCCGGCCAAGTGAAAAATTGACACCCCCCCATGCCAAATTCTCACCCTAACCTTTTCCCTCCTAACATTATGTATATCACTACAGAACATACAGGGTAAGGGTACATTCACACGACAGTTCTTTTTGCGGCCTCCGATCTGCATATTTTGCGGCTCAGATGTGGACCCATTCACTTCAATGAACACTGTGTGCTGTCCGCATCTGTATGTCCATTCCTATTTTTGTCTATTTGCGGACAAGGATAGGCATTGTTACAGTGGATCTGCAAAAAAAACGGATGCCATACGGAACATCATCCTTTTTTTGCGGATCCGCAATTTGCATACTGCAAAACACAATGTTCATGTGAATGTAGCCTAATACAGTGCCCCATACCTCGTATATCCAGTGACGTCTCCTCTGATATAGATCTTCTCTTTCCTCATCTTCTCCTTTCAGACCAGACGCCATTTTTCAGCCATTTCTCATCTCTGCAATTTGACAGAAAAAAATCTTAGTTTACTACTTTTCCATCATCCGCCCGTCTTCTGGACAAATAATCCTACCACCCGCAGTACTGTGCCACTAGTACCACACAGATAGTGCCCTTCAATAATTATTGGCACATAGTGTCCTAAAATAATTGCGCCCAGTAAATACTGTCCTGTAATAGTGTAAACATAACGTCCCCCAGAAATAACTGCGCTGATACTGTGCCAGGGTGCCCCCCACAGTAATAGTTCCCCCCACAGTAATAGTGCCCCCCAAAGTCCCAACTAATAGTTCTCTGCCAGAGTGCACTTGTTAGTAATAGTGCCCCCAACAGTACTAATGTCCCCACTGTGCCCCAGAAGTAATAATGCTTCCAATGTGCCAGTAAGAAGTGCTCCCCACCCATAGATGCCCCCCAAATTATGTGCCAGTAAGAAATGCCCCAGTGCCCCCATGTGCCAGAAAATGCCCCCAGTGCCTGTAAAAATGCCCCCAGTGCTCCCATGCCATAAAGAAATGGCCACCAGGACCAGTAAGAAATGCCCCCAAGTGCCAGAAAAAGAAATGGCCGCAGTGCCAGTAAGAAATGCCCCCCAGTGCCCCCATGTGTCAGTAAGAAATGCCCCCAGTGCCCCCATGTGCCAGTAACAAATGCCCCCAGTGCCCCCATGTGCCAGTAAAAATAGCCCCAGTGCCTGTAATAATGCCCCCAGTGCCAGTAAAAATGCCCCCAGTGCCAGTATAAATGCCCTTAGTGCCAGTATAAATGCCCCCAGTGCCCCCATGTGCCAGTAAAAATGCCCCCAGTGTCAGTAAAAATGCTCCCAGTGCCCCTATGTGCCAGTAAAAATGCCCCCAATGCCAGTAAAAATGCTCCCAGTGCCCCCATGTGCCAGTAAAAATGCCCCCAGTGCCCCATGTGCCAGTAAAAATGCCCCCAGTGCCCCCATGTGCCAGTAAAAATGCCCCCAATGCCAGTAAAATGCCCCCAGTGCCCCCATGTGCCAGTAAAAATGCCCCTAGTGCCAGTAAAAATGCTCCCAGTGCCAGTAAAAATGCCCCCATATGCCCCCAGTGCCCCCGATAGAGCTCCGGCCCATGACTGCTGCAATAAAAAAAAATTAACACTAATAATTGCCTCCATCAGGCAGCGATGCGATGCAGGCCTCTTCCGGCCTGTGTCCCGCGCTGTACGGCTCAGGCGGCGCGATGACGTCATCGCGCCGCCTGAGCCGGCCTCTGATAGGCTGCAGGCCTAGTGCCTGCAGCCTATCAGAGGAACAGGCAGGGGAGACGCCTCTCCCTCCCCTGCCCCACAGTACAATACAGGCATCTGTATCGCCGTCCTGAGGACGGCGATACAGATGACTATGGAGATGAGCGCTTCCACAATAGAAGCGCTCATCTCCCTCTGCCCCGCCACCGGCCCCATCTGCACGCAGGGCCGCGCCACACCTGGCTAATTGGCGGTGCGGCTCTGCAAGTGGCAAGGGGGGCCCTCAGGGCCCCTATAGCTACGCCACTGGCCTGACTTGACTAAGTACAGACGCCTATATCTTAATGGGTAAAAGAGCAGTCAGACAGAAGGAGGTGAAAACCAGACAGGCAAAACCAGGGCCAGATCAGAATCCAAAATCTAGGTGAAATACAGAGCAGAGTGAAAACCAGGAGATAACATCAGAGTCAAAGTCATCAATATCAGATCGGCAGGGGTCCGACACCCGGCACCCCCGCTGATCAGCTGTTTGAAGAGGAGGCGCGCGCCGTATCAGCGCTGCCTCCTCATCAGTGTTTACATGCTGGCCGACTCGGGGGTAGTGGTGAGTAGGTGTAATTACACCTCACTGCCCCATTCATTTCTATGGGAAGAATCGCTCCCATACAAGTCTATGGAAGCGATTCTATCCATAGAAATGAATGGGGCAGTGAGGTGTAATTACACATACTCACCACTACCCCCGAGTCGGCCAGCATGTAAACACTTTAGAGGAGGCAGCGCTGATACGGCGCACGCCTCCTCTTCAAACAGCTGATCGGCGGGGGTGTTGGACTCCTGCCGATCTGATATTGATGACCTATCCTGAGGATAGGTCATCAATATTTATAACTCGGAGAACCCCTTTAATATGCTTCCTTATGTAAGGACAACATATTACAGCTGAAGGTCCATACTACTAGTAGCCACAACCAAAATGTTGTGCCAACACAACACAAAAAATGCTGTGCCATTTGATACTACTAATGGTAATGAATACACTATACAAATTAGCCAACATTTATCAACCCCTGTATACCAGAAAACCAGCATCAAAATTTTGGTGCATGACCCACTTGCATGAAAATTTGTGAATTTTTTGGGGTTTCGCCTCCCACTTTGCTCCCTACAGTGGGGCAGGTCCTAGTTGGCCCAGCACAGTTATTACAATTTATGCCAAGAGGCTGGTATAAATTATACTTAAAATCTACTCCAGTTTCTTGTGGTGTAGATTGCAGTTATGGTGCACAGAACTGTAGAGAGGTGCCACAAATACTAAGAGGTGGTTTCCATTTAGTAACATCTCACACCAGTAGGAGAGATTAAAAGTTGGTTTTGTACACCACCCCATAGTTTGCGACTGTATTTATATACGCCCTACATTTAACATATACATTTAGAAAAAAATTATACAAACACACAGTACACTGCGCTTTTCCATCCTGTAGACTCCTGTAAAAAACTGGTATGTTAATGTATACATTTTATAAAAATGGAACTCTATGGTGACGGAAGCCACTGTATGGGATCCGTAAAAGACATCGGTTTAACATATACCTTAAGACAAAACGTGATGTGAACCCAGCCAAAGAGGTATAATATTAAGCTATTCCTAGATAATTAAATTTAGGCCCCATTCACACGACCGTATGTATTCCGTGTCCGTATAAAAAGGAACGGAAGACATACGGAAAGTCTTCCGTAGTGTTCCGCAATTTTGCGGACCCATTGACTTTAATGGGGCTACGGACGTGATTTTGCGGCCAAGTATAGGACACGTTTCATTTTTTTTGCGGGAGAACTTCCGTGAGATACGGGATGCGGAATGCACACGGTGTGCATTCCGCATTTTTTTTCTCCTATGGAAAAATGAATGGGTCCGTATGGTTCCGCATCTTATCCGCAAAAATGCAGATAAGATGCGGAGATGTACATACAGTCGAGTGAATGGGGCCTAACACTGCAAAAAAACATAACACTGTCAAAAGCTGGAACAAGTAAGGTGGAGAAAGTGCCAAATACATGTACAATATTCTGCTAACTTTACCTTCACAGGTCAATTTCTGACCTATACACGATTACATTCTAATACAGGTAGCTGGATGTTAAGAATGACTATTTATACTGCAAAAGTTGTTCTAGGTTGTTCTACTGCCAGAAGCTGAGATGTAGTTTCTGCTGACAGTGAGCACATAAAAGCACTTTCTCCCTCCCTTTTCCCCCTCTCTCACACAGCTCAGTGTCCATTCAGTTGTAATTGGCTCCCGAATTATTTATGACATTAATTGCTGTATTATCGACTGTCTGTCAGCTGCCCTGCCAGTCAGTCCATGGTTCTGAGCTCACAGTGCAGGGTGCAGCCTCCGTCAGACTGACAAGCTAATTAGACCCGTCACCCGCCTCTGTGACAAATGCTGCTCCCTTTGAACAGTTCCCTGAAATAGGCTTCTCGTTTCTGGCCCACCTGTCTCCCCTACCCCCACCATTTTTTACTTTTACAGTTTGGCAGCTATTTCCAAGAACGTCAAAGTGCAATGAAAAAGACAGAAGCAATGAAAGTCAGTATGAATCTGAGGACTGATATGTAAGAATAAAATTCACCAAATTGTCATCTTATGTCCACATTATTATGAAAGTCCAAAAAATAAACTTGTACACTGTCTGAAATTAGTGGATTATATGACATGCAGTCATCATGTGACTATGTATGGTCATTATACCAGGCAGTAAATATAATATATGAAACATCACTCCTATAGTAAAGGGAATGCAAAGGTGCGAGTTACAAGCTTAAAAACATCATTTTGGCAAATAGCTTTTGAATAACAGGCCACACAATGAATACAGCAATGAATAAGGGAAGGAACTACAGGTCCCAGCCTGCAGAGATTATTCTATAAAACATCTCAATGCAGAACTACTTGGAGCCAAGGGGTTAACATGCTTGCTTGGTTTTTAATGTAGAACAGTATAAAGCACATCTTAAAGGAGATCACAATATGTCCTAGACATTGTGAGTTTAAAGGGATATTAGGGTTTAAGCAAATAAAGCTCATTCTGAGTGTAGAATAGAATCACCATAGCAAAAATTGACCCCCATTAAAACATAGCTTTTACTGTATTCATTAAAAAGCTCAACATAACCCCCAAAAAAGATCAACATACAACATAATCTGTAGGCTTAGGTTAAAGGTATAGGAGATATACAAGTTTGGGGCCACTGTGTAGAATTACACATGGTCCATCTACAGTATACTCACGACTGGTAGACATACAGTGCCTTGCGAAAGTATTCGGCCCCCTGGAACTTTTCAACCTTTTGCTACATTTCAGGCTTCAAACAAAAAGATATAATATTTTAAAGTTTTGGTGAAGAATTAAAAAAAGTGGGTCACAATTGTGAAGTGGAACGAAATTTATTGGATCATTTAAACTTTTTTTTGTAATAATAAAACTGAAAAGTGGGGCGTGCAAAATTATTCGGCCCATTTACTTTCAGTTCAGAAAAGTCACTCCAGAAGTTCATTGAGGATCTCTGAATGATCCAATGTTGTCCTAAATGACCTATGAAGATAAATAGAATCCACCTGTGTGTAATCAAGTCTCCGTATAAATGCACCTGCTCTGTGATAGTCTCAGGGTTCTGTTTAACCCCTTAATGACCGGGCCATTTTGCACCTTCGTGACCAGACTGATTTTTGCAAATCTGACATGGGTCACTTTATGTGGTAATAACTTTGGAACGCTTTTACTTATCCAAGCCATTCTGAGATTGTTTTCTTGTGACACATTGTACTTCATGTAAGTGGTAAATTTGAGTCAATATGTGTCACCTTTATTTATGAAAAAATCCCAAATTTAAAGAAAATTTGGAAAAATTTGTAAATTTCAAAATTTGAATTTCTCTGCTTTTAAGGCAGATAGTGATAGCTGACAAAATAGTTATTACATTACATTTCCCATATGTCTACGTTATGTTGGCATTATTTTGAAAATGTCATTTTATTTTTTAAGGACATTAGAAGACTTAGAATTTTAGAAGCAATATTTACATTTTTTAAGAAAATTTCTAAAAAACACTTTTTAAGGACCAGTTCAGTTATGAAGTCACTTTGTGGGCCTTACATACTAGATACCACCCAAAAATTACTCCATTTTATAAACTACACCCCTCAAGTTATTCAAAACTGATTTTATAAACTTTGTTAACCCATTAGGTGCTCCACAAGAATTAAAAGAAAATGTAGAAGAAATTTCAAAATTTCACATTTTTTGCAGTTTTTCTATTTCAATAATTTTTTTCCTATAATACAGAATGGGTTTACAGCCAAACTAAACTCAATATATATTACCCTGATTCTGCAGTTTACAGTAACACCCCATATGTGGTTATTGACTACTGTACGGGTGAACGGCAGAGCTTAGAACAGATGGAGCACAATGTGGATTTCGGAGGGCAGATTTCACCGGAATAATTTACAGGCGCTGTCTTGCATTTGAAGATACCCTGGGGACCCCCCACAGTGGAAACCCCAAAAAAGTGACCCCATTTTGGAAACTACACCCCCTAAAGTATTCATCTAGGGGTGTAGTGAGCACTTTGGCCCAATATGCTTTTCATAGAATTTAGAAACCCTTGGCTGTAAAAAAAAAAAAAATTACATATTTTACTGAAAAATGTCACTTTAGACCCAAGTTTTTCATTGTCACAAGGGGTAACAGGAGAAAGTCACCACTAAATATGTTCCCCATTTTCTTCTGAATACGGCAACACCACATATGTGGTCATCGACTACTGTACGGGTGAACGGCAGAGCTTAGAACAGATGGAGCACAATGTGGATTTCGGAGGGCAGATTTCACCGGAATAATTTACAGGCACTGTCTTGCATTTGAAGATACCCTGGGGACCCCCCACAGTGGAAACCCCAAAAAAGTGACCCCATTTTGGAAACTACACCCCCTAAAGTATTCATCTAGGGGTGTAGTGAGCACTTTGGCCCAATATGCTTTTCATAGAATTTAGAAACCCTTGGCTGTAAAAAAAAAAAAATTACATATTTTACTGAAAAATGTCACTTTAGACCCAAGTTTTTCATTGTCACAAGGGGTAACAGGAGAAAGTCACCACTAAATATGTTCCCCATTTTCTTCTGAATACGGCAACACCCCATATGTGGTCATTGACTACTGTACGGGTGAACGGCAGAGCTTAGAACAGATGGAGCACAATGTGGATTTTTTGAGGGCAGATTTCACCGGAATAATTTTCAGGCGCTGTCTTGCATTTCTTGCATTTGCAAACCCCAAAAAAGTGATTCCATTTTGGAAACTACACTCCCTAAAGTATTCATCTAGGGGTGTAGTGAATTTTTTTTTTTACAGTATTCATCTAGGGGTATAATGAGAATTTTTTTTTTACCTTTTGGGGTTTGTCTAATTTCCCAAATTATAATTGGGTAATAATATAATGAAATAAGGAGTGTTAAAAAAGCAGTGGGTTGCATAATAAATTAAAACAGGCCAAAAGTGCGTAAAAGAAGTAAAAATAAAATTATTAATAATCTGGAGACGTGTGGTAAATGCGGAAACACTGTCTAATGCATAGTCCAGGCTTATCTGGACAGGTGTCGCATTGATATACAGTGTCCCGCCGTATCCCGTTCTTATAACAGA
>ONZH01002037.1:0-32110 GCA_900303285.1 Rhinella marina
GTTCTTCTTTTATTTCCCTCCTGACCTGTGATAGGCAGAGCATGGACACGTCCCCTTAGCTGCAGTGGGAAAGACACTCCCCTGGCCAGAGCAAGCTCTTTTTCCGTTTTCCGTGGTCGAAAAATCCAGGAAATATAGGGTCCCAAGATAGGGGACGTATACAGTATTAAACTGAGAAGAATCGATACCATACCGGTTGATGCGACAGTTTTTCCAAATCCATTCCGGCTGTTGTCACCACCACTTTTGCTAGCCCAGGGGGCACTCCTCTGGCTCTTCCAGCAAAACCTCCTTCCCCCCAGCCTGCCCCCCACCTACAGGCCCTCTCTTCAAACAATTTACCCGGATAGGGGACGTATTAGATATTGTACTGATGTTTTTTTTTGTTCTTCTTTTACTTGCCTCCTGCGATAGACGGGAATCGAACGCGGGTCAACTGCTTGGGAAGCAGCTATGCTCACCACTTTACCACCAACAGCCACAGCAACTGATAAGAACGGATACTAAACTTGATGTCAGCTGCAGTACCAGCATGAGCAGTGGTGTCACCTGCAGGCGGTGATGGACCTTCGTTGCACCTAGTTGGGTGCTTCCCTAACATATGATGGGTATTTGCCTCGCCTTTCTTGGTCTGGGTGAGCACAATTGCCATGAGGGTAACCACCAGGCTGTTGCCTGAGAATTTGGGGTAATGGTGGGATTAGGCAGCCTCAGAGGCATCCATGCATGCTGCCCCTGCTGTTTCCTGTCCATTTCCGTGGTGTTTCCATCATTTTCTGAGGTTTCCAGGTTTTCACCCAGCCTTCCCTAGGCAGAGCCTTGGTCCCCTGCAAAAAATGCTCGAGTCTCCCATTGACTTCAATGGGGTTCGTTATTCGAAACGAGCACCCGAGCATCGGGAAAAGTTCGACTCGAATAACGAGCACCCGAGCATTTTAGTGCTCGCTCATCTCTAGTCATGATCCCTAAAAACAATTCCATGTTAGAAAATCACAATGCCGCTTCTTCCCTTCTGAATACTACCATGTCCCCAAACAGCAGTTTTTATGACCACATATTGGGTGTTGCTGTATTCAGGACAAAATGTACAAATTGTGGGGTGAATTCTCTCCTGTTATGCCTAAAGCAACATTGTACTGGAAATAAAATGTAGTTTTTCATTTTCACAGCCAAGTGTTTCTAAAGTCTATGAAACACTTGTTGGGTCAAAGCATTTACTTCACCCCTCAATCAACTCCTTGAGGAGTATAGTTTCCAAAATGAGCTCACTTTTTGGGGTTTCCTTTCTAGGGGTACCTCTGGGTCTCTTCTAATATGACATGGCACCTGAAAACCATTCCAGCAAAATCTGTCCCCAAAAACAATGTTGCGCTCCTTTCCTTTTGAGCCCCGCCGTGTGCCCATGAGGAGATTTACGAACAAATATATGTGTGTTTCCGTAAACTTCAGAATCAGGGTAATAAATATTGAGGTTTGTTTTGCTGTTAACCATTGCTGTGTTACAGAAAAAATGGATTAAAATGAAAAATCTGCACAAAAAAATGAAATGTCTAAATTTAACCTCCATTTTGTTTTCATTTCCGTGCAACGCCTAAAGGGTTAAAAAAGTTTATAAAATCAATTTGTACACTCAGAATGAATTGAGGGGTGTAGTTGTTAATAAGCTGTAATTTTTTGGTGGTCTCTATTATGTAAGCCGCTTAAAGTGACTTCAGAGCTGAATTGATCCTTAAAACATGGTTTTGAAAATTCTCTTGAAAATTTCCAAAATTGCTTCCAAAATTCTAAGGCCTCTAATATCCTAAAAAAATAAAATGAAATTTACAAAATGATGCCAACATAAAGTAGACATATGGGGAATGTTAATACCTATTTTGCTAGGAATCACTATTTGTCTTAAAATCAGAGAAATGCAAATTTAGAAAATTGCAAAGTTTTTCAAATTTTTTCTAAATTTTGACTTTTCTTAATACATAAATTTAAAACATATTAACTCAAGTTACCACTAACATGAAGTACTGTGTGTCATGAAAAAATAATCTTAGAATGGCTTGAATATTTAAAATTGTTCCAAAGTTATTACCAGATAAAGTCAGATTTTAAAAATGGGGCTTCGGCATTTGGTCCAAACTGGCTTTTGCTGATGTGCAGAGTGCTCGGTGATCACTTTATATGTGTCCATCAAATGTTGACAGCTCTGGATCAGACAGATCTTTTCTTAATATACTTCCTAGCTGGCATCCCAGCTTGGGGCACAAGCCAAGATTCATTACTCAATATCATGACATTACGAGGGATGAGTGAACCCGTGGAAGTTCGGGTATGCCGGGTTCGGCCGAACTTCAGGTCAAAGTTTGGGTTCGGAACCTGAACTTGACGCCGAACCACACTGAGACAATGGTTATATTGGAAAATAATAGCATTCGTAAGATAGAATGCAAAAGATTATGGCCATTAAGGGGTTAAAAAAAAACAACTCACCTCACCCACTTGATAGCGCTGCAGCAGTCTCTTCTATCTTCAATCAGCAGGACCTGCCAAAGGACCTGCGATGTGCACGATGGCGTCACCGTGCTCTCCCACGTGGTGAGCACGGTGACGTTATCGCTCACATCACAGCGAAAAAGTCTGAGTACTCGAACTCGCAAAGTTTGGTACAAACCCGAACTTTGCAGTTTGGGTTCGCTGATCTCTAAATATTAACAATATACTGTATACCACTACTGTATATTGATGTGAAAATTTCAGATCACTTACCCCAATAAGCAGAACCTGAGAGTATCCTCCTTTTTATTCAGTTTTTGAATATCCCTTTATTTTAGACTATTTACAGCTGCTGCCTGGGATTTTATTCCACTTTGACAACCCCTTTAATTTTAATATACATGTTCATGGCACATACCAATCTTGCTGTGTCTAACTTTAGTAGGCATCAGAAAATTACATTGTATTAGAATACCTTAAATATATATGTCCATTGTTTTCACTTTACAAAAAGCAGATAATGTTCTCCATTTGGCACTGGATAACTGTTTGACATTAACCACAGTCATTTTATCCACCCCCGGCTCACTGCGGAATTAATTACTCATGTGTACTAAATATGTTAGACTTTATTAGTTCGTATCATCCCTTAGAGGCTCTAGGAGGAGTGCGATACAATATCTGCTTGTGGGAGTTCATACAGTTTCGTCAATACTGAGCGGGCTAAGTACAGACATGAAATTGCCATACTTCCAGACTACTTTTTAAATCTCTATGAAAGGTTATGCAGCTGAAATGTCTATGGAAACAAAATATTTATCTAAGCCTGTATTTCACTCACACCTTTAAGTTATATAAGGAACTATTTAACCACAGGAAAGCTAAGGTATAGAATATTTACTCAAGCAAATGAAATGGGCATAGAAGGTTACTAATAAGCATGTAAGAAAATGTTTGCCTCATCTCCTATAGGTAATCTTTTATTGTATTTTAAGCAAACATGACTGATTGACATGACTTTTGACATGACTATGGTATATATAAAATCAAAGATTAATATTTTTGCGTCCATGTGACAGGCAGGTACAAAAACAAATAAAGCAGCTACCAGTTGAGGGCACTTCAATTGACTTCTTTATAAAGGTGGCAAGGACAGTGACACAAAGAATTTTAAAGCTTAAATGCTTAAAGGGATAGTCCCATCATTGCATGTCATAGTCATTTTATAGATCATATTTACATGCTCTTATTAAAAATCATCCAGTAGATATTTATTTATTTATTTTTGTACATGGTGCATGGGAGCATGGTGCCACCTGGTGGTTAAACTGTATGGCAATGTTTATATCCATCTACTAAGCTGTGTGCTGCTTGGTCACTGTCCCCAGCCAGGTCTCTGCATAATGATCCTCTGATCACAGCCGGGCAGTTTAATGCAGGGAAAATAGACATTTTTATTAGCTCCTCAGCCAAAACTAATTCTAATTTTAATGGCTAAAATATTCAAGCATTTTTGTGTGCAGTGTTTCCATTGTTTCCTCTCTTGCATGCAAAGGGATACATGACCAGTTTCACCAAATTCCAGCCATTTCTGTGGAAGTAAGCTGTCAATCACAGCTACACTATCACTGGTGATAACTCAGACACTGCAGATGCGCCATGTGATCACCATGATGCATATGTATAGCATTGTGTGGGAACAACATCCCTTTAAAGATGTATAGTACTGTGTTAATAGTTTATTTTTATCAATTAACAAAATGCAAATCAATATTTGGTGTGACCACCCTTCACCTTCAAACATCTTCAGTTCTTCTAGGTACACTTGCACAGTTTTTGAAGGATCTTGGCAGGGAGGTTATTCCAAACATCATGGAGAATTAACCACAGATCTTCTGTGGATGTAGTCTTGCTCAAATCCTTCTGTCTTTTCATGCAATCCCAGACAGACCCAATGATGTTGAGATCAGGGATCTGTGAGGGTCATATCATCACTGCCATGACTCTGTGTTCTTCTTTACACTGATGTTTTTTAATGACACTGGCTGTATGTTTGGGTTGTTCTACTTCTATAGAATACATTTGGAGCCTATCAGACACCCCCCTGATGCTATTTGTCTGCCTGTATTTCTCAGTTGAGGACATAATTAATCCTGACCAAATCCAAACTCCATTTGCTGAAATGCAGCCCCATACTTGCAAGGAATCCCACCATGCTTCACTGTTGCCTGCAGATATTCATTATTACACCGCTCTCCAGGCCTTTAGCGAACAAACTGGCTTCTGTTACAGCCAAACATTTTAAAGTTTCACTCCTTGAGAACACCTGCTGCTAATTTTCCCAAGTTCCTATGTTTTCATGCATAGTTGAGTGGGAACAAGGCCAATTGACTCAACTAAACACTAAATTCTGTTCATAATTTTCTTTTTCTGAAGACAGGCTCGATTTATACATTATTCTGTTAATAGTATAACATGTTTAATAAAAAATATTGAAACAGAAACATTTCAGTGACTAAAAATCAGTTCTATTCATCTGAATGAAACCTGCAGAAGTTCATGTGCTTCCCTCCAAAACAACCCCATTTAAATGAATGAAACTGATTTTCAATTGCAGAAAATGTTGTGCAACAAAATCTGCCATGTATGAAAGCACCTTTACACTGCACAAGCACAGAAGTCCTCCTATTCATGAGTTCCCTGTTCCTGCTGCCAACCTCTCCCCCAACAGTTGATTGTCAGCTTTCTTCCTATTCTTCTCTTTAACCCTTTCATGACCGGACCTATAAAAGGCCTGAATGTCCAGGCAACTTTTTGTGATTTGGGCACATGGTGGCTTAGTGACCCTAATTTTTTTTTTCGTTTGAATACGAAAATAATTTTTTTTACTTGACACTTAGGACTTATTATTAGAATGTTTTTTTTAAAGATATTTTATATTTTTTAGGTTTAATTTAGACAAAAAACGCTAATTCTTATTAAAAAAAAGGATTTTTTTTAATTATAGATTTTTTTTTTAAATATTAAAACTGACGCACAAATTAATTATTGCAATGGGTTCCCTATTTGATGACGATCATTTTGATATATAGCATGTATAGATTTTATTTGACGGGGCGACTATGGTGACTGTTTTCATTGGCGACTGCATGTTTAATTTTTTTTTTTTACACTTTTTTTGTTTGTTTTTTATTTATTTTTTTTACTTATATATTAATTTATTTTTGACAACTAATATGTCCCCCAGGAGGTCATTAAAAGACCTCTGGAGGACTGCCTTTTTTTAACACTTTTTTTTCCCACTGTTTCCACTGTAACTGGGGCATCCACAGGAGCCCCAGTTACAGGGGAAAACAGCCCCCTGGGGGCTCATTACACACAGGCAGAGCTGATCAGGGTCTCCTTAGACCCTGCAGCACTGCTCTGGCCCCGAGACACCCGGCGGTCACGTGACCGCCGGGACTAACACAGGAAGCGGCGCTGCCACTTCATTCCTGCTGCGCCGGCTGAGCAGGTAAGTCTCTCCTCCGGCTTAGGAGAAGACAGAAGCGGTAATAAACCGCTCCTGTCTTCTCCTCAGGGTCCCCGCTCTGTCTGTGAGCCGGGACCCGACCTGCTCCTGCTAGATTGCAGGAGCAGGAGCTTTAATCCCAGCGCTGATCAGCGCTGGGATTAAAGGGCCGCCTGCACGTCTATATACGTGCTATCTGCACGGGGCATGTGCAGATAGGACGTATATAGCCGTATGGCGGTCGTGAAGGGGTTAAACAACTTTGAAAATGCAGAATGAAAATAATTTAGATCAAATAGTTTTATTTAAAACATTAACAAAGGAAAGTAGAAGCAGAATATATAAAGATTTGATAATTCCTGTTTATTAATAATGATTATAGAGCATTCACATTAGATAACCGAAACTGCTGAGGAATCGGCTCTTTAGCCTTGTGCCAATGTTGACTCACCCGCTCACATTTGGTATTATACAAATAAGAATGAAAACTTAATGTTACTTTGTAATCACCCAGTTGCATGGCCTGTAACTAGGGATTTGCAAATGGAGCTTTGGATCCAACATCCAAAGTTGATTCACTCCAAACGTCGTTTTATGCTGTATGGAGACCAGTGAATAACTTCAGGATTTGATTTTTCAACTTGAAAACCATTCTAAAACTTTGTTCCGAAGTCTGCTTCGGCACCGAGGTACCAGTCGGTACCCAAGCTGGCTTTGGAGTCCTGTGTTAAAATGTTTTTCAATTTTAAAAATCAAATGCTTAAATTGTAATATTTTTTTTTAATTTTCAAATTTTATTTTTTAACACTTTTTTTATAGCTCCCATAGGGAACTATAACAAGCAATCATCAGACCGCTTCTCTCATAAACTCCATTGCATTAGCATTGGAGTCTACTGTATAAGGATTACATTATGTTCCTATGGAGCTCAGCCACAGGCAGGAGTTCCATAGGAACTGATATGCGGCAACCTTGGATCATTCAGGAGCACCGAGGCTGCCGCACTCAGCATCCGGGTTCCCTGATCAGGCAGTGCACATTTCTGGATTTTTGCACTCCCAGATCCTGTGGTTGACATTAAAAGAAATAAATGCTTGAAATAGATCACCAAGTAAAAGCTGAGGCTGTTAAGTATACTGTGCTATAGTTTTGTCAACTATAACTGTCAAGTGTGTTGTGTATCTCTGTGAGAAAAAAATAAAGCTACTTGTTTGTTCAAAACGTGTAGTGCCATATGTGCGGGGTGCCACTATTTACAGATCTTTAATTTATGAATCAATATACTCATATTCTGGAAATATGTGAATATTCTTCAATATTATACTCCCATTATATGTAAAAGTTTTATTGGTGCATTATAAAGAAAACATGTTAATGACTATAACTGTGTCTGTATATAGAGCAAAGTCCATGTGACACATACTGTTACATTCTGTAACCTAATAAAACATCTTAATAAAGGCAAATTGTCAGAAAGGTTATAACTGTGAACTGAAAATCACCATTCTGACATTTATGACTTCCTGGACATTATGATTCATCGCCATTGTTCATCCAGATTGGGAAAAGCCACCTTAATTCTTGTCATCGCCATGTGCAGCAATTGCTGTCCTTTTGGCTTGAAGAAACGATTTTCCCATAGTCAGTTAATTCCATTTTAAACAGATGTCAGGTTTTTTTTGTAATTATTGCTGTATTTTTTATGATGTCTACTTGCATAGCTTCAGCTTAATGGGAACCTTTTTTCCTTCATTCTATGGTTAAAGTGCAGCTGCCAGAGTCACATATTGGTGCCACTAAGTGTGTCTCACCCAGAGAAAGTCTGTGAAAATTGGGTTTTCCCTCTGTTCATCGGGTATTGTGGCTTAATTAGCAGTCAGCTGAAGAGCTCAGGTAAATATGGTTGAGCTCTTCCAACAGAGCTCCCAGTCTGGGGAAGAAGCAGGCTGTGCAATGGCCTATGGGAGCTAGGACCTCTGACCAGATGTATGGTATGAATTGTGACTTAAATTTTGGGGAACTGGATGGTAGACCCAGGTCCGGTTAGTGAGGATCAAACTACTGTGCAGTTATTGGCCAGGAGTTGTTTCGTACCGTGTTGGAAATGTACACTGATTGCTGTGACAAGAAAAATAAAGCTGGTAGTGGCCATTTTGAACAAAATTCTATTGTGTGGAGTGACTTAATTTCTGGACACTAGTAAAGTGTTCAGAACTGGGCAGAGACTTCGTGTTTTTCTGACATTTCTTTCTCTCCCACAAGATACCTAACATCAAGCTAATGGATATTCCTGGGAAAAGCCCCTGCAGAGTGTGCTCCTCATGAGACCAAAGTGTATCGAAAATGTTTTTGTCTGAAGAGAAGAGTGGGGAGAGCACTCTGTTTTCTGTAGAGAATGTTGAGATGAGACTGTGAAAAATGAACATAAAGAGACCAATGAACTTCGTCATAAAAATGTACTTTATTTCATACTGTAATGCCTAAGGACATGAACACACAATTTTTGTGTGATGATGACAGTGGTGTAATATGGTGTTAACTGGCTGATAAGAGGCTAAGGCTACTTTCACATTAGCGGCAGGCCTGATCCGGCAGGTGAAGGGTGCTGCCGGATCAGGACTGCCGCAGCGACATGTGTGGAGCCGGAACCGTGCTCCGGCCCCACACATGTCACACAGTACATACATACACACACACACATATAGACAAACAAACACACATACATACTTACATGCTCCCGGCAGGTCTTCGGACTGCCGGAGGAGCAGGACGGCTTGCACAGGTGACGATTCCCCACAGCGCCCTCTGCTGGGCGCCTGGTGGAATCGTCATCTGTGCGCACCGACCTGTCCCTACGCCGCTCTGAAGACCTGCCGGGTAGCATGTAAGTATGTATGTGTATTTGTATGTCTATATGTGTGTGTATGTTTATGTGTATGTCTATGTCTGTATGTATGTATGTGTAGCCGGATCCGTCATGAACTCCATTGAAAGTCAATGGAGGGCGGATCCGGTTACCATTGTGGTCACACCAGGCGGATCCGCCCCCATTGACTTGCATTGGGGGTCATTCCGGATCCGTCTTGGTGCGGATGCCTGGACCGGAAAGCAAACCGCAGCATGCTGCGGTTTGTTCTCCGGTCTGAAGACGGAACGGAATGCTTTCAGGAGCATTCCGTTGTCTTCAGTTCAGTTTTGTTCCTATTGACAATGAATGGGGACAAAACTGAAGCGTTTTATTCCGGTATTGAGCCCCTATGACGGAGCTCAATACCGGAATTATAAAACGCTAGTGTGAAAGTAGCCTAAGACTTCTCTCTTACAGGTGTTTGCAGGAGATGCTGATATAATTACTGCTGAAGTAGGTTTACCAGAATTGCCAGCTGTCAGAGGTACTGTAACCTTGGGATAGTTAAACTCAGGGACCCTCTGCTAACTCATATATGAGAATGTATAAAAAGAAAACAGGGGGTACTCCTGGGGCTGAGAAAATGATTCCACAGTATGCTGCAAAAGGGGTTGTTGGAAAAATATCAGATGAGGGAATTAGCTCAAGTGTGCCCCTAGAAGTCATGGTTTATAATGATACAGTATGAGTGTTGCACTCTCTTCAGGAAAAGAGTTAGTTCCTGAATGTTTGCTTGCAATTGGAGTAGTGCTTCCACAAGCCAAGTGTGATGAGTTGTGTGATACTGGTGAACATAAAACAGACTATGGACCTTCCCCAGAGAGAGAGGTCAACAACCTCATGTAGAAGAGATGCTCATAGAAGGTTGCATGCCTGATATTGGGGAAAGGCCCTATTGTTCTGTTCTGCACAGTAGCCTGTAGGTTATAGCATGTACACAGGATTTGGATGAATTTATGGTAAAGAAAAGATGAGACAAATATGGAAACCGTAAATAATTATTATGCTGCCAATGTTGAGCTAGAAAATGTAGTGTAGCATGAAGAATATTGTGAGGGTACATTACGTGACCCTAGTGCAGAAGGTTCAGAGGTTACAGTACAGATTGTGACTTTGTCACACCGTGAGGAGAGTAATACGGCTGTTTACACAGGGTGAAGTGGTCTGTTCTGGGTATGACATCCAGGCTGCTGTAGTCCTGGAGACATCTGAGGAAAATGATGCATCTAAGGGCCAATGAGAAACTGTTAATCGATCCAGGAGTTATACTGAAGGCCTTGAAAAACAAATTTACAACCATTCTGTATATAAGGGCTGATTCACCCGTGTGTGGGCCACATCTCCCAGGCCAACCGCAGCTACCCTGACTTAAACAGACTGTATCTCATACTCACATGATGATATGCTTACAATTTGCATACATTTTTCTCAGATACCTAGAGGAGCATTGCCTGAGTACAATACTCCTCTCCATAGGAGAAATAGTACCCCTCAGACCCCAATCAAGGCCTCTCAACTGAGATAAAGAAGGAGCTTTTGGATATGAGTCAATCAATATCATTCTGGAAAAAGACTGGTTTGCATTACACAAAGCTATTTAATTTGCCTTCCTTTTGGAAGGAGGACAGATTTTCACATCTCTTTTCCAGAGGAGTATTATCTCTATTCATGTAGAATACCAAATTGTTTTTTTTTTTGTTTTGTTTTTATTTGGCTAATCAAACCTCAAATAAATTTCAAGAAATTCACTAATCTCTACTCTCTACCCCTGTTCAGCAATGCAGCAGGTAAGAGCTGCAGATGACTGACATCCATATATAATATTGGCAGAAGTATTTTTTTAATGAAAGTCAGGATCAGGACACAATTATAGGCTGTTGCTCAGCAGAAGATAACCAGACACTGGTACAGTACACTTGGATTTAGAAACGTTATTTTGTCTATGGCTTCACATAGTTAGTGTCACAAGATCAGTGATTTTCATCAGTGATTGTAAGATGAAACCAGGTGTGGATCTGAAACACAGAACAGGTGTAAATCTTTCCTTATCTCCTGGTTTTGGCTCACAATCACTGATGGAAATCACTGATCAAACACTGATTGTGTCAAAGCAACCTAAATGATAACAGCTGATTGTGTATTTATGTGATCTCATATACACTGATGAGAAATATTCACTGTGATTGTTCAAAGTCATCTAAATTCTAGCCAGGGAAAATTGTTATGTTCTCTAGAAGTGCAGCGAATCAGAGGGAGGCAGCCGGTAGCAGGGTGGGAATGGCAGTTGTAGCACTAATAGGAGTTATAGTGGTATACTTCAGAGTTCAGAAATTCACGGAAAAAATGCACTAAAACAATAGATGCAAACAATATATGGACTAAGCCCTCACTCTATAGATAAAATCTGAGACTCTTAGCCAATACATTTTGATCAAAATACATCTGTGCCCACCTACCCAGCTCCACGGTGGTCTCAGTTCAGGCAGGTCCTACGCTAAACCTAACTATGCGGTTGTGCATCTATGTTTAGGTGCGCAGACCCTGCACATATAGTGTGCTGCTCCTAGTTACCTCTATGTGCATCAGCAACCAATGAGAGGAGGAGCACACACACCTATATGTACCACCTTAATCAAGGTCGCCTCTTAGATGGGTGGGGCAAAAGTCCACATGAATGCTACTCCCCTGGTAATAGGAGCGCATTCACACCAGAAGGTGCCACTCCTTCCAGACACATCAAAAAAATATTTACGGAAAACAGATACAAACATCCTGCACCATGTGATGTACAAGGCTAAATTTAGAAATTCACGGAAAAAATGCACTAAAACAATAGATGCAAACAATATATGGACTAAGCCCTCACTCTATAGATAAAATCTGAGACTCTATCCTTATACACAGGATGACCTATGCAAAACCACCCAAACAAGCCAATGACCATATTAATCTTAAACAGGGAGGGTGGGCGGGGCACACGGATCCAGGCTCCATGGGCTGGCGCAGACAAAAGGCAAACCAGCCAATGGATCCAGGACAATTATAGCCCAATCCCAAACCCCCTCAACCAATCAGGCACCTGTTATCAGGGTCCGGGTATCTCTACCCGAAATCCTGGAACATAACAGGCCCCTGAAAACAGCCAATTATGGCTATCACTGGGCAGAACTGACAATTCTGCCCAGTGACCCACAGCAAAATGTCGGGAAATTTTCCCTCCAAAACCCTACTCTAAAAATAGCATCTTAATCACTGGGCAGAAATCACCTCAGCCCAGTGAAGAAGATATCCAGGATCCAGTCATTCCTTCTGTGCTCACCCTGATATTGGGGACCCCGCCTGGTGTTAAGTGGGGTGCCCTTGATGGTGGATATTTTTCAGGGTAAAAGGTAGGAGGTTAGGAACAGGGTCTGGCAGAGGGATGATGGCATGACCAGGCCCAGACAACAGTCTCTTTACTGAGACTGATTGTTGTTGTAGTAGAAGGTATTCCACAGACACTTGAAAGGTTACGTTCAGTCTCTCCAGTATACACACACAATATCTCCAATGCAGAATATGGGAAAGCTGACTGCAAGACTGCTAACTTTCAGTATCCCTCTAAATACACTATGCAGACTCACTCTCCTACAATAATTAAGGCGTGTAAAGCTCCTAAACATGGGGTAGGCGCCGAAGGCTACAACCAAATACACATGCAAAAGTGTGGTAGGTGCTAGAGGCTTTTCCAAATGCAGCAAAGGCCAAGATTTTTTAACTGTCTTGTACCCGCACTCACCCCATTCTGAAAGTTCTTTACTTCATTCTTTTCACAGCTTGGCACTTGTCCTCAGCAAGAAGGGATGGAGAGCCCCTTGTAGGAGGCCTGATACTGCATAGACCCATGCAGCTCATCAAACTTCTGCTGCTTAGGCTAGACTCCCTGTCTGATGTAATCATACTACACAGCTCTTCCTTCAGAGGGGGTAGGTCCAGCCTTCCTCCTGTGTAGTGCACAAGAACTAAGCTGTTTGCACATGTCAGCTGTAGGAATTACAAATATCACATAGAAAAAGTGCATTAACATTAACCCATCAAGTAGCAGAGTAGCCATTTGTGGTAACCCTCTGGGGTACTGAAGATGTAAAAGTTAATAAGACAATGCATTGAGCACCATACATTGGCACATGAAGTGCTTATGGTTCCGTAGACCACTCCTTGTGCTCCCACACAGTCTCCATGTACACCTCCATTCTACAGTATGTGCGTGCACCCTTAGTTCAACATTATACTGTATAAATGATAGAAACTGGTCTTAGTTGGAAGATAAGTGACATTTCTGTCTGATGACTATGCACTGCTGGATCACACGCTGTTAATTACACAAGACGGAGATTGTGGTTTTCAGTCATGGATTTTCACATATTGCTTTCCCTCGCCTAGAAAGTGTTGGGTATGGAAATTAATAACAAATTGCTTTGTTTCCATACCACTGACTGTCCAAAGCTTATAAAAGCTCCATCATTATGAATTCATAAATAAGTGCCAGACGTTGTACCATACCAGAGTGCATTGATCTCATACTAATTTTATAATATTTATTTCACAGTATTTTATAGGTCTAGTGGTTGGAAAAAAAATTAGTAAAATCGTAGAGGATTTTTTTTAAAATTATATTTTAATAGTTGACATTTTCAGATACCTAATATGTTTATTTTTTATTCTTTATATGTTTTTTATGTCCACAATTGTGAAAGAGGGGTGATTTAATTTTTAATATATTGGTGTTTTTTATTTTTTTTTACTTTTTTTTGTAACTATTATACCCCTTAAGGACCAAGTACATAGGATCTTTTGATCCCCTCTCCTATTTACCCTTATAGATCTTTATTAGGGCTCATGTACACGACCATATGTATTTAGCAAAAAAAACGGATCCGCAAAAAAACGGATGACGTCCGTGTGCATTCCGTATTTTGCGGAACGGAACAGCTGTCTCCTAATAGAACAGTACTATCCTTGTCCGTAATGCGGACAATAATAAGACATGTTCTATTCTTTTGCGGAACAGACATACAGAAATGGAATGCACACGGAATAGCTTCCGTTTTTTTTTGTGGACCCATTGAAATGAATGATTCAGCGTACGGTCCACACAAAAAAAGGAACGGACATGGAAGGAAAATACGTTTGTGTGCATGAGCCCTTAAGGTGAATAGGATTTGTACTCTCTTCATTCTGAGCTATGCCTCATGCATAGCTCAGTATGGAGATTGCCATGCCAGGCCTGGTGCGCTTCTTCAGCATCCAGGCTGCCATGGCAACCGATCGGAGCCCCACAATTTCACTGTAGCTCCAATCGGAAGGCAGAGGGAGCTACATACCTCTGCCTTCACTCACAGGTTCCACGATCAGCGTTGATTGCTTGTACCTGAGGGGCTCACTGAGGGGTGGCTCAATTGCCGCTCCCTGTCAATGCGGGCGCCTGCCAGCTGTATGATACAGCCTGCACGTGCCACGTATGGAGCGGGCAAGCTGCAGAGGCCTTCTCCATAAATCCCCTCACACCTTTTGTACAGTTACGTCATAATGAGTGAAAGGGTTAAGGAGGTGGTCATTTATCAAACTGATGTAAATTAGAACTGGCTTAGTTGTCCATAGGAAAAATGAAAGGTGGAATTGGTTGCTATGGGCAACTAAACCAGTTCTACTTTATGCCAGTTTGATAAATGACCCCCTAAGTTTGGTCATTTTACATACAGTATACTTTGAAAGGAGCTCAATGTTTTACTAAGTTACAGAAGCTGGTTTTCAGCCACTTTCATTTGCTGGAAGTTTGGTTTTGATTGAGCCAAGTTTTTCTGTGAGTCATTGTGTAAGCACATGCTGAGCCATCTTTGCTTTGTATTTTAGGGGATTTAATACGTAGTGATTACACAGCAATGGCCCTTGTACATTCCAACATATTCTCCACGATGATAACTTGGAATTATCTGACTATGTTATCTAAAGTAAGCACAGCCCAATAGTCATGTTCAGATTTGATATGTACTCTGCATAACAATTGCAGACAAATTACAGGGTTTCAACATTCCTTGTGGGTGGCATCTGTCGTAGGATTTCAGAATAGAAAATGAGGGGCACGTATGTGTAATGAAAAGACCTATTATGTATGTAAAACATACCTGAGAGGTAATTGGCAGGTAATGTTCTGTATTATACACTAGGCAGATCCCTTTTCTTTCCTAATGATAACGAATTGTATTTGCTGTTTTAGGCTACTTTCACACTAGCGTTTTTGCTGGATACGGCAGGGTTCAGCAAAAATGATTCCACTACTGATAATACAACCATCTGCATCCGTTATGAACGGATCCAGTTGTATTATATTTAACATTGCCAAGACGGATCCGTCATGAACTCCATTGAAAGTCAATGAGGAATGGATCCATTTTCTATTGTGTCAGATTGTATCAGAGAAAATGGATCAGTCCCCATTGACTTGCATTGAGGGTCATGACAGATCCGTCTTGCTCCACATCCCAGGATGGAAAGCAAACCACAGAATGCTGCTTTCTGGTATGAGAACGGAACGGAATGCATTTTGGAGCACTCCGTTCTGTTCAGTTATGTTTTGTCCCCATTAACAATGAATGGGGACAAAATGGAAGCGTTTTTTTTCCGGCATTGAGACCCTATGACGGATCTCAATACCAGAAAATATTAGTGTGAAAGTAGCATTATAAGGTGTTAAAAAAACAAGTCATATTTTTCATATAGAGTGCTTCCAACTTTATTTTTGAGGAATATAACCTTAACAATATAGATCTTTACAGAGGCATTTAAAGGACAAAGAAGGACAAAGAATTATGGAGTAATACTGGGTCATATGGTATCCGAAGTGCTACCAAAATAAATCGCACTCATAGACATTTCTTAGCGGTTATATGGAAAATGAGTATCCCTTTAGCATAGATTTAAGTGATATACATTGGTATTCAGTAGTATTGCTTTAAAAGGAATCTATAACCAGTTTTATGCTTCCCTATCTGAGGGACAGCATAAACTGGTTAAAAATACACTGAGCAAAATGCTGCATCACTTCACGTGAGTGACCCAATGTTTTGGTCAGGGTCTCTGCCACCAGTGTATACTATCCCTCAGATAGAATAGCATGACATTGGTGATAGATTTGCTTTTACTGTATCGAACAGCATAGTGTATTACACTCAAAATATAACTCTGGGAAAAAAAGGAGATAATAAAAAATAAAAGTTGACATTCCTCAGTGGTTGATACCTTTTAATAACAAACTGAAAAGATGAGGACAAAATTGCAAGCTTACTAGGCTTCTTAGGCCTCTTTGTCAGGCATCTTTTAAGTATCTAAAGAGTCACATATTTATACACCAAAGTACATGGGAATAAGGAGGTAGATGAGACAAGAGATGTAAAGCAGATGAATAATGTAGGAGTAAACAAATAGTTGTAGCAGTAAATTGTTGTAGCAATTATAGATAAGGAGTGTGAAAGTTTTATTGTTCTCTAATAGATATCCAGTCCATGAATGCGAAGAAACCAAGAAGTCTGAGGAGGAGCACATTGCTTAAAGCCTGGATTACAACAACAGATTATCTGATAGATTTTCTGACCAATCATTGGTCAGGTGACCTTTTGCACATAGATCTTTTGTTATACACACCAACTATTGTCTGATTGGTCTGGTCACACAATCTGTTGGTGTAAGGCTACTTTCACACTAGCGTTTTTAAATTCCGGTATTGAGTTCCGTCAAAGGGGCTCAATACCGGAAAAAAACGCTTCAGTTTTCTCCCCATTCATTGTCAATGGGGACAAAACTGAACTGAAGACAACGGAATGCTCCTGAAAGCATTCCGTTCCGTCTTCAGACCGGAGAACAAACCGCAGCATGCTGCGGTTTGCTCTCCGGTCCAGGCATCCGCACCAAGACGGATCCGGAATGACCCCCAATGGAAGTCAATGGGGACGGATCCGTTTGGTGTGGACACACCAGTAATCCGGATCTGTCCTCCATTGATTTCCAATGGGGGGTCATTCCGGATCCGGCATACATACACACAGACTACATACAAACAAACATACAGACATACAGACATACATACAAACATACAGACATACATACATACTCACATACTCCCGGGACGCCGGCAGCAGGTCTTCACGCGCCTCCTGCACGCTGCGATGACGTTTCCCCACTGCGCCCAGCAGAGGGCGCTGTGGGGAATCGTCATCACTGCGCGCAGGAGGCGCGTGAAGACGTTCTGCCGGCGTCCCGGGAGTATGTGAGTATGTATGTATGTCTGTATGTATGTCTGTATGTTTGTTTGTATGTAGTCTGTGTGTTGTTTTAATGTGTGTCATGTGTGGGGCCGGAGCGCTGCTCCGGCTCCACACATGTATAGCGTTAGCACGGATCCGTCGGCACCCTTTAGGTGCCGGATCCGTGCTAACGCTAGTGTGAAAGTAGCCTAATACAGTTGTAAGAGATGTAGAAGGACATAAATCTATGAGACACAGTCATTCCTGATCTGAGTGTGTCAAAGGTCATCATGAACTTGTAGTCCCAGATCCTCCTGTCCTTTTGAAATTGGAAAATCTCTTTTAATATCTATATTTTCATGTCTGTTATGCTGTGGTCACGGCTGCAAATGTGTTTCGATACAGTCAAATCCTTCCTTTCTTCTTTTATCGTGTGGTGATGAGAGTTCATCCTTCTTCTAAGCTTTTGACCAGTTTCACCGACATAGAGACCACCAGTAGGACATTTGGTACATACAATCAAGTAGACCGTATTTGACATGGCATAGGTGAAGGTGTCTGGGATCTTGTAGTCCTGATGTGTATTGGGGACCTGTATCTTGTCAATTGTCATTATGTATGGACAAGTCTTACATTTGGCCTGTTTGCAGGGGAATGTTCCTGTTATTATTGTAGAGGACAGAGATTCTGACAATAATGTTTTTGAGATTAGGGGCTGTCTACAGCACAGGAGTGGGGGTCTAAAAATATGGATTTCAAGTGATCATCTTATTCTAGTACTGGATGTTGTCTCCGAGCAACCCTCCTTAGAACCAGATTTGGGTTGTAGGTGACTACTAGAGGTACTCTGAAATAAATACGCGCATGACATGATTTATGTATTTTTTTTTGAGCAAACAAAAGTATGCAACTGTATATGAATTCAGTTGACTAGATCAGGGACATATGTTCAGTGGCACTTTTTTACTGTTCTTTCAAAATAAAATGTCTGAACATGATGTGAACCTAGCCTTAGGTCACCAATGTTTAAACAAACTTTGCCTAGCTCAATAGCGCTAGTTTATGGGAAAAAATAATATATAAACAAATTCACCCCCCTCCCCTCTCTATAGATGTCTATGAGTACCGTGTAATCTGATCCTTCAGCGAGCTGATGGTCAATCTTGTCTCTCAAGCTCAACTTCAAGCCACCATACACATTGAGTATTGTTGGCTGCACCAACTGAGAATGGCAGATTTGGCTGACAATCTAATGTGAATGGGGAGCCCCTGTCTCTCCCTCGGAGAAGATAAAGATCGGGTAGACATTTGGCTGAAATGAACTTGTATGTGTATGGGTCAGGAGCTATTGACTCTGTATGGCCACCTTTAGCAGTGAATGTTAGTTTAGGAAAGGAGGGGGTAGAAAGAAGCATTTTCTTTGATAACTTACAAAGTTTCTTCTAGATATTCACCTAAATACTGTTGATTTGCACAAAGTTTGTTGAAAGCTTAGCCACCATTTAAATGTGTGTAGCGTACAATATGCAGCAAAAGCAAATGTTGGATGAAGTAGTAGAGTGGCCCCTGCCTCCCCACTACAAAAAGGCTTTGACCTTGAAGAATACATTTTTTTTAATTCCAAGATTTGCTTCTTATGAAGTAATCAATATTTGCGAGATATGCAGATATAAGTAGAATTGATATGACATGCATTTGAATGATTGGTTTTAAAAAAAAATACAGACAATACATTTCTGAGTTGCAAAAATGCATGAAGTTAACATAAAAGATTAAAATACCAAAAATGCCTAGCTGACCTGCTACACGTGCAGGTGACACTGTCATGAGTTGTGAACAGTCAGTTGTCAGACAGGGAATCTGTTAAACTTTTACTGAACCTCAACTACGAGTTTATCTGTCATTTAAAAATGTAGTACTAGACATGTGCCAGTCTATAAGAGTTTCTAGTTTACTAATGAAAGAAAAACTAAATAATTCTATGATAGATAGATAGATATAATTATTATTATAGGGAGCAGAATTATGAAATTGGTCTTTTTGCCGGCAAAGACTTAAAGAGGACCTGTCACCTCTCCTGATTTGTCTTTTTAACAACTACTTGCATTCCTCATGCAATAACAATTTTGAAGCATCTATTCTTATGACTCTATAACGTGCCATTCCTATATTATTACTTAAAGAAGATTATGAATGAATTGCCAGCAATTTTCAATGAAGTTCCAGATGGGTGTTACCATTTGGGGGTGTCTAACATTATCCAATTAGTGCTGCTGGTGTCAGACTGTGCAAGGACACCCACCCCACAATTGGTAACACCCAATTGGACGTTTACTGTAAACTGCTAGCCATTCATTTATAACTTCTACTGTAAACTGCTAGCCATTCATTCATAACTTCTAACTGGAATAATATAGGAATGCACAACATAGAGTCCTATGAATGGACACTCCAGAAGTGTTATTACATGGGGAATGCAAGTAGTGTGCAAGAAGAGGTGACAGGTCCTCTTTAAAGCCATGCTAAAGCTAACATACATGGTTTATAGAGTATGAGTAAGAACTACTATAATTTGCATGACCATGACATACTGTATATAGTAGTGACCATGACATTTTTATGGACTTCTTGTCAGAAATTCCATTGAAACAGACTGTCAGCTGACAAAAGAGATATACACAGTAAATAGAGATAAGATAGACTTGAGGTTTTGTGTGACAAATGCTAACCACTTGCCTCTCTTTGCAGCAGGTATTTGCCATGTCTTTTTGCTCTTCTGCCACCTACTGGCCAAGGTATGCACATTTGCAGTATAGATACAATATATAGTACAGTATTATGAATTGCTTAGACAGTCCACCTTAATATGTCATAGCATACTAGGAGCACTTTCTGCTCTTTACAATAAAAATACGTATATTAGAGGCCACTCACTATGAAACCTTTGAAAAGGTTTCATTATATAATTATTTATGAATTCAACTGAATATTAGTAACTTTCCAATGTTCTCGGTCCCAAACCAGACTTCGGATTACTAATTTGAAATGTTTTTAAAGATGTAAAACTGAATACCGAATTCATTCAGGAAGTCTTACGCGATTTCGGATGAAACTAATTTTACCCCAACGGAGGCAATAGATTTTAATGCTGTACAGAGACAGGTCTATGATCCGAAGCTTGATTCGCTCAACACTAGTTCATACAAACGTTGGTTCCCGATAATTGGCCTGATAATCGACCTGTGTAAAAAGGGCTATAGTCTCATACAATATTGATTGCATATCACATAATATTTAATACTGACATTATAAAGGAATGATTCATCCTATGGTTATGCTCAAATATCTGTGCCAATTTTATTTCAATTCTACTTTTGTAAGGAATATTGGAAATCAAACCAAAGGACTCAGGCACATGAACATATAACTGCTCCAGGCTGTACAGAGAAATATTACAGCTTGTATAGACTTTAACAGGGCACTACTGTGCTTCTTCGTGCACAGCTCCGATTTCCTACATGACATGCAGAGAGTTATTTATGTTGGATTCCATGTAAATCCAGCTGAAACGAAATGTGAGGTGTTCCATGAGATGCATGATAACAAAGCAAGTCTTCCCTCAAGACATTGGGTCTTGAGAATACTTCTGTAAATGGCACCATATGGTGGCACACGGACTGACTGTGACTCCATAGTTTGGTGTTACAGGAACTTCAGGTGCCAAATAAGATTATCCTACTTCATTTTCCTAAAGTCTGAGGGTTATATTATTTTGTTCTCCTGCCATTCTGTGTAATAATAATTTGGCCTATTGGAAATGCCCGCTTTTATAGTTTGATGAAGGATGTCAGCAGCTTGACTATAATTGCTAAAGAGGCTTTGTTTTAATTGCATTCATATGTTATGTGACAGAATCCTATTCATTTAATTATGTCTCGTTCTTATTGTTTTTTGAAGAGTTGTAAGATATGTCACCAGTACTAGACTTTGTTTTACTTTAGAACCAGTCATTCCTTTTGCTACTTAAGTTATTCAATAATAAATTAAATATCTGAATCACTGTCCAAATAATTGACAATTGTAACACGGTGATCCAACCAAATATACATTTTTTTTTTAATTATTTTCAAGAGGCAGTAAGATGAAGAATTGATAAGGTCATATTGTACTTTTTCTTGTTAAGGAAACATATAGACAGATGGTAAATTCTTCCTTGTAGTTTATGTTATCAGAAATGGTGGTATCAGCTTCTTTCCTTCCAACACACATCCGGCCTCTACATCATGTCCCAGAAGTAGAAGGCAATGGCATGTGGGTTTACCAAATAATGGAAAGTCTTTCAACATTCCAATAAACTTGCATAACACTCAGTGAAAAGATAGATAACATTGTATGGACTATGCCATAAAGAAGTGAACTCATGCACTTCGCATGCTTTGAATTCACTAATATCTTATCCAAGATAGCTATGTTTTGGCTGGAATGTCTTACCCAAATATTGGGGGAATGCATTGACTCATTGGTTAAAACTGTGTCACTTAACTCCTTCTCTTTACTGCCATTTTATGTTTTGGGTTTTTTTTGCCTTTTCTCGCCCGCCTTCCAAGAGCCATACATTTAACTGTTCTATGAACACAGGGCTGGCTTGATTTTTTTTGCAGAATGAGTTATTTTTTTCTTTTCTTTTTTTTCTTTTTTTTTATATTTAATGTTCCATGTAATGTAAACGTAAAAAAAAAATATTTGTGGGTTGAAATAAGGCAATTGTGCCATAGTTTGTTGGGTTCCATTTTTACATTGTTTATTGTGCTCTAACACTGACTTGTTAACTTTCCTCTTTGGGTCAGTACCACTGTAACTGAAAGAGCTAAAAATTCAAAATTCTTTGTTGTTTTAAATGGGTTATCCAGAAAATTATAATCATCATGATCAGATTGGCGGCGGTCCGAGTCCTGGCACCCCTGCCAATCAGCTGCTTTGTACATCGTTGTGGCGGTGTTTGGTATTGCAGCTCAGCCCCATTCACTTCAATGAAGCCGAGCTGAAAATAGGCCATCTGACCGATGTACGGTGCTGTCACATGGCCTAGGAAGAGGCCGCAGCACTCATGGAGTGCCCGACCTCTTCTAATAGCTGATTGGTGAAGAATATATCATCAATATTATTTTCAGGATAATCCCTTTAACCATGCCCTTTTTAGAGAACACTGCTTAGAGGGAGCACTGGTCAGTATGATTACAGAGATACAGAGGGAGATTTATCAAACAGGTGTAAATGAAATCAGGTTTAGTTGTCCATAGCAACCAATCAGATTCCACCTTTCTGAAAAATTAGAAGCGGAATCTGATTGTTTGCTATGTGCAATTGCAACTAAGCCACATGTTCCTTTACACCACTTTGGATAAATCTACCCCACAATGTTTCAATAATTTTTATGTTTTACTACTTTTGAAAATCTTTTTATAAAATGTTGCTTTTTGTTGACATATTCTGATACCCATGCCTTTTTAGTTACTGTTGAGCTGTTAAATAGTTACATAGTTATTACGGTTGAAAAAAGATATAAGTCTATCAAGTTCAACCAAGGGATAGGAGGGGACGCGAATCCCAGTAGGAATGAGACTCAGATTTCTACACGTTTTCATGATCATTAATGTTGTTTACTTTTAAGAATTCATCTAAACCCTTTTTAAAACTGTCCACTGTTCTTGCTGTGACCACGTCCTGATGAAGTCTATTCCACAGATTCACAGTTCCTGCAGTAAAGAAGCTTTGACGCTTGTGGAGACTGAATTTTTTTCTTCTCCAGTCAAAGGCAGTGCCCCCTTGTCCTTTGAGGGTATGTGACATGGAACAGTTTGTCTCCATATTTTGTGTATGGCCCATTTATTTGTATAGGTTAATCATGTCCCCCCTTAGATGTCTCTTCTCAAGACTAAATAAATTCAATTCTTTTAATCTTTTTTCATAACTAAGACCCTCCATGCTCCTTATCAGTTTAGTCGCTCTCCTCTGTACTTTTTCCAGCTGCAGAGCATCCTTTCTATGGACTGGTGCCCAGAACTGAACTGCATATTCCAGATAAGGCCACACCAATACTTTGTAAAGTGGTAATATTACATCCCTGGCCCGTGAGTCCATGCCTCGTTTAATGCATGACAATATTCTGGTGGCCTTAGAAGCAGCTGATTGACATTGTATGCTGTTATTTAATCTACAATCTACAAGGACACCCAAATACTTCGCTATAAGTGGCTCCCCCAGTGTTACATCCCCTAGGACATATTATGCATGGAGATTATTACTACCAAGATGCTGAACTTTACATTTATCCATATTGAACCTCATTTGTCAAGTTCATGCCCAATCATTTAGAGTGTTGTATTTTATGGACATCTTCCATAGATTGTACAGTACCACATAGCTTAGTGTCATCTGTAAAAATAGAAATGGTGCCATTAGTCCCGTCCTTGATATCATTAATAAATAAATTAAATAACAGAGGACCCAGCACTGAACCTTAGGGTACACCACTTATAACCCGGGACCATTCTGAATAGGAACCAGTTTTCAATCTAATTACAGACTATACTTTCCAAGCCTATAGACCTTACTTTACCAATTAAACGTCTATGAGGGACTGTATCAAAAGCCTTTGCAAAATCCAGAAACGCTACATCCACAGGCGTCCCTCTTTTCAGGCTCCTACTCACCTCCTCATAAAAACAAATCAGGTTAGTCTGAAAACTTCTGTCCTTGATTAACCCACGTTGGTTATCACTTATAATATTATTTACAGTCACATACTGCTGTATATAGTCCCTTAAGAGTCTTTCAAACATTTTTCCCACAATAGAAGTTAAACTAACTGGTCTATAATTACTTGTGGAGGACCTACATCCTTTTTTGAATATGGGCACCACATTCGCCTTGCGCCAATCACGTGGCACTGTACCAGTACCTAGAGAATCTTTAAAAATTATAAACAGGGGCACAGCAATGACTGAACTGAGCTCTTTAAGCACTCTTGGGTGTAATCCATCTGGACCCGGAGCCTTGTTCACATTTACCTTATTTAACTTATCTTGGACCATATCTACAGTTAGCCAATTAGTATATTACTGGATGTACTAACAGCCCTAGCACCACAGATACCAGCTCCTTTCTCTTCTTTTGTATATGCAGAGCTAAAAAACCCATTTAGTAACTCTGCCTTTCTTTATCTTCAGTGACTACCAAGCCTTTTCCATCATTTAGGTGACCTACCTGCTAGTACCTTGGTTTTTTAGAAATTATATATTTAAAGAATTTTTGGGGATTTGTTTTGCTCTCTTTTGCCACCTGCTGTTCGTTTTGTATTTTTGATAATTTTATCTCCTTTTTAAATATTTTATTAAGCCCTTTGTAAACTTCAAATGCTACAGCTGACCCCTCAGATTTTTATTTTTTAAATGCTTTTTTTGTCTTTTATTACCCTTTTTACAGTAGCTTTAAGCCATGGGGGGTTTAATTTCAGCCGTTTATACTTTTTACCTAAAGGAATAATTTTTTTAGTGCAATTACTCAATGCGGATTTAATGCTTTCCCATTTATGTTCAGTATTATTATGTGACAGTAGCTGCTCCCTGTCTATGCCCTGAAATGTTGCCCTCAACCGGGGAAAGTAGCCTTTTTAAAATTCAGTGTCTTTCCTCTGCCTAACAGAGTTTGCTTCTATTATGCTTCTTATAGCAGAGTTTGTTTTGGGGTCTTTTTTTTATATTTTTTCTCCTTATTAAATATATATATATATATATATATATATATATATATATATATGTATATATTTACACACACACATTTTTTTATAAATATCATACGTTAACTCCAGATCTTTTCAGATGCGTTAATACCAATTATTGATTTTTTTATATGCTATGTGGGAAAAGGGGAGAGGGTAGATATTTTTATTATTTTTAAATAATTTTGGTACGCTTCTATAAAAATGATAAAACATTCATCCAATGATGGAGTCATATGCCTCAAAGCATACAAAATACTTACAAGCTAGGTAGTTATGTTTTCAGATCCAAAAAGAGCAACTGCCATTTAAACATTTGTACTGCCAATAGTGATCTCCACTGAACACAACCAGCAGTTCCAGATTTCTAAATGTCTAAATAGGAGAAAGAAAACTCCAGTAGAGAAGCACCGTCACACTAAGTAATATTTCTGAGTGGGTTTATTGAATACTAATAAATATAAAAATATTATAAAACAGCAATGCCACAATTTGTCAGTAAATGAAGTCTGGCACAACTTAAATTTCGAACTACTTCTCCTGGGGTACAATTACATCACTTCAGGATGTCTCTTTAAAAGCCCACCAAAGACCATACACTAACCTCTAAATAAGTTAATTCTCATACCACTGATAAAACGTTTGAAATGTACAGTTATGTTCACTAATACAAGACCTTTACAAATACCCAGTTTGATACATCTTTAAAACAGAACAATTCATTGCCATTCTTTTTAAACAACTATTATACTCAAACTCAATGGTCCACATTTTCTAATGTGACAGCACCTACATACATTCTGGCGTAAATTGTGCTAAAATATGAGCATTTTAGCACATCTGGCTTAAGAGAAAGTATTGGCTCGGCTATTTCCGTAAGCTCCATAGAATTGAATGGAGCGGTGGCTATGCTTGACCTAATTGGTTAACATAGCAGTCTGGACACTTCTGAAGCTTTCTAGGCCTGCCATGGTAATCATCATGCTATGCTGTGCACAAGGCACAGCTCTGCAGGGAGTATAGTATAATGCCATTCACCCTAATAGATCTCTATTAGTTTAAATGGGACAAGGGATAAAAAGATCCAAGGTTCTAGCCCCCGATGGGGGTTAAAAGTTATTGTTAAAAAAATAAAAACATTCAAATATTAAAAGTTTAAATCGCTCCCTTTCTCAATTTTCCATCTAAAAATATATAAACAATAAAAAAAATATCGGGTATCACTGCGTCTGAAAAAGTCTAAACTATTAAAATATTTAAAAAATGTTTCCTGTGCAGTAGAGGCAGCAGGTTGGTGATCTCGGGTGGGTGGCAGCATCAGAATGTTAGCAGCAGAACATGACCAAATGTAACGGCCCATTATGCAAAATATTCTGGTGTGGCAGCACATTGCAGTATGATCATTAGTGGCAGAATGATCTATTCTGTTGCATCAGGCACTGGTGTCTGGAAATCCTGATTGATCTATGCCTGATTCATCTTTATGAAGGTTTGTCTCTCAACATTTTTGGAGTAAAGGCAAGTTCTTCTAGGGGTAACTATGTACCCTGCAGCACTGAACACTCACTCTGATGCCACACTTCTGGCCAGGCAGGAAAGCATGCCAATGTCAAACTTGGCCAGTTGTGGTCCCACTTCAAGTTGGAATGGCCAGTAGTCCAGGGGATCTTGGATCACAAGTAACAGTGCGTAGTCCATGTATGCCACCACTTGCTGGTTGAGGCTCTGCTGGATGTCCTGCTGCTGTTGGGTGCTCTCTTTAGAAAGCGACTGAAGAACACTGCTCATTAGAGACTCCAGACTTAACTGACTGCTTATGGAGCTGGTGCTGCTCTTGCCCCCTGTGCCACCACCACCAGTGAAGGCAGTGGAGCATGAGCACAGACAGTACCCTTGGTCAGGCCTTTCTGAGGACAGGTAATGGAGCTCATAGGCAGTGACCAACCGACTACACAGCATGTAGTAGCCCATTTTTGCATCCCTCTCAGACTACAATGCATGTAGTAGCCCATTTTTGCATCCCTCTCAGAAGGTCTACATTTTTGACCTGTATGTGCATAGCCAGTAGTCATCCCTCTGACAAATCCTGACAATGTGGCTTTCACAAAGCATCTCCACTGCATACTGCCATGGTCTGTACCAGCAACTTGGTCAGGTAAACGTTCAGCTTCTGTATCGTTGGATGAGTGCACGCATACTGTTCTCATTTTGCAATCAATTGCTGTCCAAACAAGTGACAAGGAGAAGGAGGAGCATCAGAAACAATAGACAACATTGAAGTTGATGGAAAGGAAACGACAGCTTTCTTCTGTTCGTGTTGATGAGCTCTGACTGCTTGAGAGGGAATGCAGGCGGGTGGGAGATGCAGCAGTTGCTGCATCAGGCTGTAACACTAAATGAGTGGCTTTATGGTGACACTCCATGTGTTGATGCAGGGCTGTCATGCCCACACATCCTGCATACCACCACACTAACATCTCTCGACTGGCTTGGTGACAATTTCCCACACTAGTGGGTATGGCATTTTTCCTCCACCACAGCTTGATGTCTGCCTGCTGCTGCTTTTATGAACCTGTACACTTATATTGTGTTCCTCACAGAGCTGAGCTATTCTCCCGAGTAGCAGATGGTGTATCCCTCCCACGTATGGCTCCAGATCTCCCACTGCTTCTACCCTGCTGGCTTACAAGCACACTTTCACCCTGCTGTCTCACCATTAGTACAGTTTAATCACCATTGGTACAGCCGCAATAGTTTTGAACAGGCACTGCTTTACTGATAGTTAAAATATTGATAGCCTATCCTATTTACAGATTTTCTAATTTGTGAAAATGCTCAATAAGAAGAAATCAAGATGATAATTTGCTATATGTGGATCATTGGTGGTCTCAACCAGGGGTGCACCTAGCCTTTCTGCTGCCTGAGGCGAAAATTAAAACAGCGCCACCCCATCCCCCCCCGCCAAATTCTCAAGCTAACCTCTTCCCTCCTGACATTATATACAGCACCCTCTTACCTTCCACTGATGTCTCCTTAGATGAAGATATTCTCTTCCCTCATCTTCTCCATTTAGACCAGACCGCCATGATGATTTCTTTTAGTCATGTCCCATCTCTGCAGAGATTGACAGACATGTTAGTTTCCTACTTTTCCATCATCCTCCCCACCTTCTGAACACCCATCCTGTCACCCCCAGTACTGTGCCCGCTGTGCTCCCCAATATTATACTGCAGAAAAAGAAACAGCATATAAATGCCCCATATAATGTGTGCCAGTACAAAATAATGCCCCCATAATGTGTGCCAGTACAAAATAATGCTCCGTTGTGTGCCAGTAGAAAAAAATGCCCCCATTGCATACCAGTACAATAAAATGGCCCCATTATGTGTGCCAGTACAAAAATACCTTCTCTGTGCTCCCAGTAGAACCAATGTCCCCATAGTGTACCCATGACTTATGTCATTGCCCCTACTGTGTGCCAGTACATAAAATATCCCCTACCCCTTATTAGTGGCCCCAGTATAGCCAATGTTCCCATAGTGCCCCCATAACATGTGCCGATGCCCCCTTGTGTGTGCCAGCACAAAAATACCCCCTATAAGTGCCCCCGGTAGAGATTATGTCCCCATAGTGCCTGTACAATGTGTTTCAGTATAAAATATTAGCAGTAGATGCCCCCATAGTGCCCCCATAATCTATGCCAGAATAAAATTCCCTTATATAGTGACCCCAGTGTATGCCCCCATAGTGCTCCTCTGCCCCTTCCCCATAGTGCCCGCCAACAATCTATGACACAATAAAATTCCCCTATATAGTGCCACCATAATCTGTGCCAGAATAAAATTCCCATCTATAGTGCCATAATAATCTGTGCCAGAATAAAATTCTGCTATGTAGTGCCCCATAGTCTGTACCAGAATAAAAATCCCCTTATATAGTGCCCCCATAATCTATGTCAGAATAAAATTCTCCTATATAGTGCCCCATCGTACCCTCCATAATATGTGCCAGAATAAAATTCTCCTATATAGTGCCCCATCATGCCCCCCATAATCTGTGCCAGAATAAAAATTCCCCTATATAGTGCCCCCATAATCTGTGTCAGAATAAAAATTCCCCTATATAGTGCCCCCATAGCCTGTGCCAGATTAAAAATTCCTCTATATAGTGCCCCCATAGTGCCCCCCATAGTCTGTGCCAGAATAAAAATTCCACTATATAATGACCCCATAGTCTGTGCCAGAATAAAGTTCACTTATATTGTCCCCCCAGTAAATGCCCCCATAATGCTCCTTTCCCCCTTCATCAAGTTGATCAAACTGCAGGGTGCAAAATAAAAAAAAATAAACACACATACTTACCTCCATGGCACTTTCAGCAATGTGATGCAGGTCTCTTCCGGCCTGTGTCCCAGCTGAATATAGAGAGATGAGCGCTTCCACAATGGAAGCGCTCATCTTCTGGTGCATCTGTCGCCGCCCCCACTTAAAACCAGGGCTGCGCCTGGGGTGAACGCCTCACCTCACCTAATTGGCGGTGCGGCCCTGGTGTCAACCTACTCCCTATTTAAGGTGGATGTTCCAGAGCAATTAGGGCTCAAAGAGTTTTAAGTATTTTATCTGATCTGTTGATTGTCTGAGATAGAAGCATTGCATGATTTCAGCTAAAGGAATCATGTTAAAACTGTACAGTTGGACGGTTTTACATGGGGCTACTGCCATGTGAGTGTCATTAGATGGTTAAATACACATCTACACCATGACTTTTTCATGCTGGGCAGCAATAGCTTAGCCTTATTTTCCACCATATGCTCTTTATCTTAGTTACATCTCTTGCCAGGTCAGGCTGTCAATTCTTATAAGATACACTTGAATGTTTACATCTTGTTTGAAATATTTCTTAATTTCTTTTGTATTATGTCCCTTCCAATAAACTTTACAATTATTGTTCCATTGTGTTACTATTATAAACAATATCACCCACACATCAAAAGTGTGGAGGGCTCGTGAAGCCAGACAGTTCCAGTAGGAAATACCATGGCACAATACATACAGCAATAAACTTGCTTCTATTGTACAAAATCCAGTGTGACAAACCTAAGACAAGCAATGAAAGCCAGGGAGCAAACAAGCTGAGACTCAGTGCTGTAGGTCAGGTAACATCACCAACAAGGGCCCTGCCAGTCTGAGAGGTCTAGAGATTAAGCACAACCCCTTTAATTATATATTTAATTATATATTTAATTATATTACCTACTAATGTACTAATCCAAACTGAAATGTCCTACTTGTTGATACTCTGAACATCTGGTTATCTTCTCACTGATGTATGGGAGGTCACACATGACATACCTATTCACCTCCACTGCTCCTTGGTTCTTTCCCGTCAGTCTCTGCCTCTTTAGGCAACATGTTTCTCATCAGGGGTGTAGTGAGGGGGAGACAGCAGGGCATGTGCCCCAGGTGCAGAAGTTTACATGGTGAAGCAGGGAGCTGTCCAGCTGAACATCAGGCCGACATGCCAGCAAAACCCTGGATGCGATAGGACCAGTTAATTATTTTATTTATCATAAGGTAACATATTAGAGGATCATTTACAAAGACCAGCTTTTTGTGCTGATCCTTGTTCCCTCTCTGCACTGCCGGAGGATTAACTTAAAGGGAACCTGTCATCTCGGAACCCCCCCTGAACTAGAGTAAGCGTTGTATAGTGTAAGTGATGCTGAATCCGAATATGTAAGCTTTGTCTTCATACTCACTTCCATTCTGACGCTGTGCTCCCACAAACCTGCAGTAAAATGCACTCAGTGGACTCTTCTTTGAGTCCTCTCCATTATGTGAGTGAGAACCGGAGTCCACTGAGTGCATTTTACTGCAGGTTTGTGGGAACACAGCGTTGGAATGGAAGGGAGTATGAAGATAAAACTTACATATTCGGATTCAGTATCACTTACACTATACAACGCTTACTCTAGTTCAGGGGGTGTTTCGGAGATGACAGGTTCCCTTTAAGGGGGTTCTCCAAGTTAAATATATTGATGACCTATCCTTAGGATAGGTCATCAATATCAGATTGGCTGGGGTCCGACACCCGTCACCCCCGCCGATCAGCTGTTTGAAAAGGAGGCGCGCCATGCCAGCGCTGCCTCCTCTTCATTGTTTACATCCTAGCTGTAACAGGGGTAGCAGTGAGTAGGTGTAATTACACACATACATAGACATACAAGTCTATGGGAGCGATCCTTCCCATTGAAATGAATGGGGCGGTTAGGTGTAATTACACCTACTCACCGCTACCCCAGTTACGGCTAGGATGTAAACAATGAAGAGGAGGCAGCGCTGTTACGGCACATGCCTCCTCTTCAAACAGCTAATCGGCGGGGGTGCCGGATGTCGGACCCCCGCCGATCTGATATTGATGACCTATCCTGAGGATAGGTAATCAATAAATTTAACTTGGAGAACCCCTTTAATTTATTAATTAGGTTCACCTCCGGCAATCCATGCGGCTGAAGTCCCTGCCCCTATCACTCCCTTGTCATTTCTAAATAGTTCTAATTAGAGATCAGCGAACATGCTCGTCCGAGCTTGGTGCTCGTTCGAGCATTAGGGTACTCGTAACTGCTCGATGCTCGGATGAGTATCTCGCCATGCTCGAGGAAATGGCAACTTCCGCATCGTGCTTTTTTGGCGCCTAAAAACACAGCCAATCACAAGCCAGGAGACTCTACAGTACACCCAGCATCACGTGGGGCCCTTACATGTTGATAGCAGGGGTTGGCTAGCCTGATCAGGTGACCCTGGAACATACTACCGACTGGCCGCGGTGCTCGTCTCAGATGCCGTCTGGATGTCGTTAGGGATAGAGCTGCTGCCTTTCAGGGACAGTGTTAGGGCCTGCATTTAGTTCTCTGTTAGGCAGGGATCACCCACAAAGTACCCAACAGCCCTTCTAAGGACTAGAAGACATTTTATTTATTTTTTTTGTCACTTGGCTGGCTGGCACTAGTAGTGCAGCTATCGCCATATCTAACCCTGTTGTTGTTTTTTTTTGTTGTTCTATCTCAGTGATACAAATCCATTGCACACAGCACTGTGGAACCATTCTGTGTGTCACAGTTCAGCACTGACTCACTCCAATCCATATAT
>ONZH01002038.1:0-30634 GCA_900303285.1 Rhinella marina
ATCAGAGAAGGGGTGACTATGGGGTTCCAGGGAGTACGTGACCACATGCAATCTCCATCCAAAAGTCATACTGAGGCTCACCACCATGCTTTACACTGCAATCTTATTACTGAGGCTCACCACCATGCTTTACACTGCAATCTTATTGAAAGACAGACAATCAGGGGTTCACCGCCAGGTTGTCAGGCAGCATTTTTAAGTGGGTCACCATTACCGTGTCCCTGAAAATTGCCTTGGGGTCATCGCCAGACTATTTTTATGAAAGGCCATGGGGTTCTATACACACAGTGCTGACGGAAGCCCATCAGCCTTTCTAAACACAATTGAATCTGTCCCATCATGAGAAAGTCCCCCCAAGGAGTCCCCACTGTAACTTGCTTCCCATACAACTACCTCACCCCCGACACCTGTGTCTCGCCATTGTCCACCACCTCCTCAGACAACACTGGTAAATCCCCACTGTCAGCACACGGAGACTGCAAAAGGTCTTGCGAATTGGGGCAGAGAATGTTCTGGGGTAGCACATCAGAGAAGGGGTGACTATGGGGTTCCAGGGAGTACGTGACCACATGCAATCTCCATCTAAAAAGTCACACTGAGGCTCACCACCATGCTTTACACTGCAATCTTATTACTGAGGCTCACCACCATGCTTTACACTGCAATCTTATTGAAAGACAAACAATCAGGGGTTCACCGCCAGGTTGTCAGGCAGCATTTTTAAGTGGGTCACCATTACCGTGTCCCTGAAAATTGCCTTGGGGTCATCACCAGACTATTGGCCAGATTTAGAAAAAATGTTGCAATTAGGGAGCCTCAGAGGCATCCCTACATGCTGCCCCTGGTGTTTCCTATGCATTTCCAAGGTGGTTCCATCATTTTCTGAGGTTTTCAGATGTTGGGGCAAACTTGACTGTGCAGAACCTTTGGCCCCTGCAAAAATATTCGGGTCTCCCATAGACTTTAATGGGATTCGTGATTCGGCCCAAACCCACGAATCCCGCGAAAAATTCGGGCCGAATTCCGAATCCCCGAATCTTTTAGGATTCGCTCAACTCTAATAAAGTGCGGTGGCAGCAGCATGTGTCCCTTAAATCTTTTTTTCGGCAGCTCGGCAGCAGAGTGTCAAACTTAAATTTGAGACAGTTTGATAAAGTGCGGTGGCAGCAGCATGAAGTCCGATTGGTTTGAACACTCAAATTTTTTAAGTAAACGATTCCTGTCCCCGGGACACTCAACAAACAGCATCAGGGAGGCACTGAGAGGCAGGGGCTCCAACAGGTGGTAGCACACCTCCCTGCAGACAGCCAACGCGATCCTAAGATCAAACTTCGAGCTTTTTAAGTGCAGCAACTTAGATAAACGCAATTGGACCTGGAATTACCACGGAGAGCAAGAGTGGAATGGCCGACGCGGCACACGGCGCTGGGGGGGCACCGGCCACCCGCGGCGGATAGCGAAAAAAGAAACAGTCGTCAGCGGTGCGGTGGCAGCAGCATGTGTCACTTAAATTTTTTGGATGGTCAGCTCGGCAGCAGAGTGTCACTCTTAAATCTTTTGGACGGTCTGCGCAGCAGCAGAATGTCACTCCTATGGTTTTTGAGTGTCAGCAGCAGGCCATCAATCATAATTTTTCAAGGGTGTGTATGATGCCCTCGTTTATGTGTAATAAAGGGTGTATTGGATTGCCTGTTCCTTGTAATTTTTGGCAGCCCTTTCACTTAGTGCATAGGCTTTATGATTGTAGGAGTCCCACGTCATGAACAATTGTACCACAATGTGAATGAGGCCCTCCTTTATAAGATACACTGGTTGTATGGGAGTGCCTCTATCGTTTAATTTTTGGCAGCACTTGCGCTTAACGTGCAAGTAAATCTATGTTTCCTAACAATATTTTCCCCGGCACCTCCACAACGGCACTCACAGGAGAGGGTGTTCCCCGCTTCTCTGGACAGGAAACAACATAGAAGCTCTTTCTTTTAAATAGCCCCCTCCTACTACCTTCTCCAGTTGTTGTTTCCTGTCCCGGGACAGCGTGGAAGCCGCTCCTGAGGGAGCCGAAGAGAGCGCAGGGCCTTATCACTATTTACCCCAGGTTGGGAGGGCCTCTGCAGAGGACAGGTTCTCGGGGGTCCAGGACTCCTTCCTGCTCCTTTGGATTAAGTCCTTCTGGGAAGGCATCCCCGGGCATCCGCTTCGCCGGCGAGTCAGGCCGACAGCGAGGGATCGCGCGCATGCGCCAACAGGCTGGGATCTCCTGGGCAGAGATCTCACTTCCGCCCGGCTTCTGACGTCAGCTCCGGCTAGATCCGGAAGTCGGAAGCCGGTGGCGCTATAAGGGGGACGGCCGGCGTGCTGATACTGGCGGACAAGTCAGCGTCTAACCGTCTGTCAGCATGTCGGCCCAGGAAGCAGCAGACCTGCCCCGCAAGCCTGTGGATCCTTCTGCCCATAGCCCGGTAAGCTTCCTCTATGTCCTGCATATATGCTGCAGCTGCTATCTTTTCACTCCCCACTGTATCTTGTTACATGTGCAGGGGTGTACTTCACCACACTGGTGTGGGGCTTCACTTGTTAGACCTGCAATGGTGCCCTCCCTAATTGATGCTAATATTACCATTTTAGGAAAGGGAGACTACCTTAAAGGCTAGAGGTGGAGAATCTAGCAGGAAGAAATGTGCAGTGTGCAGGAAGCCGTTACCATCAAAGACAAAAAAGCTTGTATGCCAAAAGTGTGCAGATAAAGTGGTTACAGATGAGACTCCTTCCTTATTGGAATCAATACGAACCCTAATTAAGGAAGAAGTAAAAGCGGCAGTGGATTCTAGACTACCTCCAAGCTCGCCACAACCGTCTGGTTCCATGAAATCCCTAACGTCAGAGCTCAGAAATCCTCCTGACTCTGAGGAGGGTGAAATACTATCTGTAAATGATTCCTCCTCCTCTGACGACGAATCAGGGAGACCATTTTGTGTCCCTGAAGACACAGATAACCTCCTAAAAACTATCCGAGCTACTATGGATATTGGAGATGTTAAAGAATCTCAGTCCCGCCAGGACCAAATGTTTCAGGGACTAGGTCAAAGAAAGAGAAGAGTCTTTCCTGTCCATAGTAATGTGAAACTAATAATATCTAAGGAATGGAAAGATCCAGAAAAACGGAACGTTTTAACAGGCGCCTTTAAGAGGAAATATCCTTTTGCACATGAGGACTGCGAATTGTGGGACAAGTCTCCAAAAGTGGATGCCCCAGTGGCCCGCATATCTAAAAAAACCTCTCTGCCATTTGAGGATATGGGTCTCTTAAAGGACCCAATGGACAGAAAATGTGAAGGCTTGGTCAAAAAAGCTTGGGAAGCAAATACAACAATGTTGAGGCCTAGTATAGCGGCCACATGCACCTCAAGGTCCCTATCGGTCTGGCTAGACCAGCTAGAGAATCATATCGCCTCGGGCACCACGAGAGAGGAGATATTAGCTTCCATGCCTACCTTAAAACAAGCTGCCAACTTCTTGTCTGATGCCTCCGCAGATCTTGTCAGGCTTCGGCCAGATCTTCCGCCCTCTCAAACGCTACGCGCAGAGCAATATGGCTCAGATCCTGGTCTGGGGACTCGGGGTCTAAGAGCCGTTTGTGCTCTCTGCCGTGTGAGGGGGATAGGTTATTTGGTACGGGCCTGGACGACATACTAGAAAAGGCATCAGACAAGAAGAAAGGGTTCCCTTCTGACTCAAGGTACTATCACCAAAGAAGGTCCTTTCGCAACTTTAAAAGATCCAGGCCAGACCAGAAAAAAAGGGACTCCTCCACTAGGTGGCAACCCTCTAGAGGAAGAGGGAGAGGATTTCTTTTTAATCCCGAGAATGCCCAAAAAACCACACTATGACGCCGGAAGTCAAGTGGGGGGCAGGTTAAAAAGATTTGTGTCAGCCTGGGAGAAAATAACATCCTCTCTTTGGGTTATAAATACCATCTCTCTAGGCTACAAGATAGAATTCAAATCCCGCCCTCCAGATTATTTTATGTTAAACAAACCTCTGTACCCTTTAGAAAGGCAACAAGCACTGGAACTAGAAATCTCCTCCCTGATAAAAAAGCAGGTTATCATCCCGGTGCCAGAGTCTCAAAGGAGGGAAGGCTTCTATTCCCCGGTGTTTCTGGTCCAAAAACCGAACAAGTCATTCAGGTTGATCATAAATCTGAAAAAATTAAACAGATATCTACTATACAAAAAGTTCAAAATGGAGACGATCAAATCTACAGTTCACCTTCTTACCAAAGACTGCGCCATGGTAACCATAGATCTGTCCGATGCTTATTACCATGTACCCATTCACACAGGCTATCAAAAATATCTCAGGATAGCGTTCTTTTCTCAAAAAGAGGAAAGACATTATCAGTTCCAAGCTCTCCCCTTCGGAATATTGTCAGCCCCTCGTATATTCTCCAAGATCATGGCGGAAATGACAGGTTATCTTCACATACAGGGTATTCAAGTGGTGCCCTATCTAGACGACCTGTTAGTCACAAGCCCAGCTCAAAAATTACAGCAACATCTACACATAGTAAGATGCCAAATAAAAGATTTAAACTGGCTGATAAATACAGAAAAATCCGAGCTAGATCCCAGTCATCAAAGGATATACCTCGGAGTTCTGTTGGATTCCCAAAAGCTCATGTCCTTCCTCCCAGAGGAAAAACAAAAACTCCTGATCCAAAGAATTATGACCTTTTGTCAACTCCACTCAACTTCCATAAGAGAAGTGATGATTCTGTTGGGCCATCTAACCTCAACTATCCCTGCAGTAAGGTGGGCCCAGTTCCATTCAAGACCATTACAGGAATTTCTTCTACGTGTCTGGGACGGAGATCAATCTACGCTAGACCACAAAATACATATTCCGAAAGCGGTAAAACAAGCCCTTCTATGGTGGCGTGTCCAAAGAAACATCCAGAGGGGAGTTTTTTGGCAACCATCAGATCAAATCTGTATAACCACAGATGCCAGCAGCCGAGGCTGGGGGGGCTTTTCAGAGGATCGAGTCGTTCAGGGGACCTGGGAGACAGAAATGTCCCTAGAGTCATCAAACCTTCGGGAACTAACAGCCATCCTCAAAGTTCTTCAAAATCTAGAAGCCAGATTAAAATATCGCCATGTAAAAATTCTGACGGACAATTCTACAGCAGTAGCCTACCTAAACCGTCAGGGAGGGACAAAAAGCAAAAAGCTACAAAGAGTGTCTCACGACATATTCACTTGGGCAGAGAGAAATATTCTATCTCTAGTTGCGGTCCATCTGAAAGGCTCATAAAACAATGTGGCGGATTTTCTAAGCCGCACTCTCCTAAAAGAAGGAGAATGGAGTCTGAACAAAGAGATCTTCAGAGAGATTGTCGCCCGGTGGGGAAATCCGGAAGTGGACCTATTCGCAACAAAAGCCAACAAACAAGTGAAAAAATTCTACTCCCTCCAGGTTCACGACCGGCCATTTATGGTAGACGCCCTGTCAGGGACATGGCCATCGGGACTTCTCTACGCCTTTCCTCCGTTCAATCTTATACCAAGAGTCCTGATGAAAGCATGGGAGGAAGAAGCCAACCTGATCCTCATCGCGCCTTACTGGCCAAAAAGGACTTGGTTCCCTCTATTACTCCAACTGGCGGAAGGGGATTATTGGATCCTACCAAATCGCCAAGACCTCTTATCTCAGGGTCCGGTCCACCACCCTCAGGTGAATCACTTACACCTAACCGCCTGGAAACTAAACAAATCCTCCTCAAAAGAAGAGGTCTTACAGAAGCAGTAACTAATTAACACTATTCTACTCAGTAAAAAGGCGACTACATCAAAAATTTACATGAAATCCTGGAAAGCGTTCTTGTCCTTTTCTGGGGGCCAAACACCAAATATTCTACTTATTCTGAATTTTTTACAGGCGGGACTAGATAAGGGGTTGAAACCCAACACCCTGAAAGTCCAGATCTCGGCACTATCATACTTCCTAGAGGAAAAACTTGCTGAGGTGCCGTTGGTCAAAAGATTTCTTAAGGGGGCATTTAGGAAAGTACCTTTCTCACACTCCACCGTTCCACCATGGGACTTAAACTTAGTCCTGGCCGTTTTGATGGGTTCTCCATTCGAGCCCATTTCGGATATTAATTTAAAATTTCTAACTTACAAAGCAGTCTTTTTACTGGCGATAACCTCGGCTAGAAGAGTCGGAGAAATCCAATCCTTCTCAAACAGACAACCGTATCTTACAGTGCTGGAGGATCGTATAATTCTAAAACACGCCCCAGCTTTTCTACCCAAGGTAGTTTCAAAATTCCATATACAGCAAGAAGTCTCATTGCCGTCCTTCTGTCCTCATCCCTCCTCGGACATGGAAAGGAAGTTTCATAACCTAGATGTAAGACGCTCCATTCTTGAATATCTAAGAGTGACTGAGCCAATCAGGAAATCGGACCATCTTTTCCTGCAATTCCAAGGAGTAAACAAGGGGGCCGCGGCAACTAAGAGTACCATAGCCAGATGGCTACGAAGGACAATTGAACTCTGTTACTTACAGAGAGACCTTCCAGTTCCAGAAAATTTGAAGGCGCACTCAACTAGGGCGGTCTCGACCTCCTGGGTGGAAGGAGCGTCGGTTTCGGTTGAGCAAATTTGCAGGGCTGCCACGTGGGCAAACCCAAACACTTTCTTTAGGCACTACAAGTTAGATGTGCTAAAAAATTATGATTTATCATTTTGCAGGAAAGTATTATCTGCAGTTATCCCACCCTAAAAAGGGTTTTTTTTTCTATGTTAATCCTCCTGTGAGTGCCGTTGTGGAGGCGCTGGGGAAAAGAGTTAATTACTCTTACCGGTAATTGGATTTTCCAATAGCCTCCACAACGGCACTGGTATTTCCCACCCATATATGTTTTTTTTTTTTGCCTTCCGTATGGTGATAACGTTGTGTAAATAAATTTATAATTGCATAATTAACGGTTCCTATGTCATTAACTGGAGCAGGTAGTAGGAGGGGGCTATTTAAAAGAAAGAGCTTCTACGTTGTTTCCTGTCCAGGGAAGAGGGGAACACCCTCTCCTGTGAGTGCCGTTGTGGAGGCTATTGGAAAATCCAATTACCGGTAAGAGTAATTAACTCTTTCCTGTAAAATCGATGTTATCTTGTGTTTTTGGGGGGTATTTTTGTCATTCCGTAAAAGTGGTGTAATAGTCGGCCATCATCGTGAATATCAGCGACTTTGGAGTCCAAGATGCATCCAGACATCCTCCCCATGCTGTTCCCTAACCATTTCTGTGGTGTTTCCACCATTTTCTGACGTTTCCCTATGGACCAGACACCCTCCCCTCTGCAAAGCAGGAGTGCCCGGTCTTCTCCCATTGACTTCAATTATACTCGGGTGCTCGGCCAAGCACTCAAGCACCACCTAGTGTTCGGCCAGAGCACCGAGCACCCGAACATCGGGGTTCTCGATCATCACTAGTGATGTACCATTCCTCTACTATTTCTGATAGAAATTATAAATGAATTACTAACAGTTTGGAACAAAAGTTACCAGTTGGGGGTTTGTCCCTGCACGGTCTGACACTGTCTAATCAGTACTGTCAGTGTTAGACTGTGAAGGGACACACCCCAAATAGACCTTCAATACATTCTGGTTGTAATTCATTTATAACTTCTAGGAGGAATAATAATGGCACATCAGAGAGTCATAAAAATAGATGCTCCAGAATAGTTATTAAGGGGGATGTAGTTACTAAAACAGACATGTTGGGAGAGTTTACAGGTATTCTTTAAGATTAAGATAAGTAAAGCAACAAGTTATATAACTTTTAAAGGGAAATGTCTATTTGGGTTCAAATTTTTTGCAGTTATAGGGCATTTCCAGTTTAGAGGGTGAAGATGCTTTCTTGTCTGCAGAATGAACTGTCCTTGGATGTAACAGTATTACTTTTAAGTAGAATGATAAGTTAAATGTCTTCTTATTAGTAGGCTTGGCGTTCTGCCTGTCTGCCCTGTTGCACTTAACCACTAATATGTGTTATGGAAAACTATTGCATAGACACATATTCAGGTCTTAAGCTTCAACTATGCTATTATAATCCTCGAACAACGGACAAGAAGGGTTAGGCCACAAGTACACTGAGTCACTCAAGATATGTTTATTCTTGCTGAGCAAAGTATAGTGATTTATCTCTAATTACTGCAGAGGAAGTAGTTCTGCCTATTTACAGTATATATTGAGTTACACCCCCATGCTATTGCTCATAGGTTTTGTCAGAAACAGCTGTCCTCTCTTCCTTTGGCACTTTTCACCACTTAAAATGTTGTCTCTCTATATAATTAAGTAAATTACCCTTTGATAATAGCAGCTTAGCAACATTTTATATCCACTATTTACAGCTATCCCAGTTACATGTTTATACCCAACAAAGACATTGCGTAAAACTGGCATAACCATGACCTGCCTATATAATGAAACGAAGAAGACGGAGAAGAGTTGATTCATGGTTTCTCTGTTAGAGCTAATTACAATGGAGATCACAAACGCCATACTAAAATAGAAAGTACAGGAACTGATATCAGTGAGCTGTGCTATGCTGTTATCAATGAAATCATAAGCCTCTTTTCCTATAGATACATCACTAGTGTACATACCGCCTGAGGAGCCGGCTCAGCTGCACAGGGACCAGAGGGGTGCCCAGTCTGCACAGCTCAGCTGAGATTGGGGCTTAGCAGGCCAATCAGTGCAGAGCTTAATGGTACAATGGGGAACCTTGAAACATAACTTTGCTTGGTGCCCAAGAAATGAAAAATCTGCCCCTATATATTGTACATGAATTCTTCTTTCTAAATTTACCTCATTTGCAGATTTCTGTTATCCCCCATGCTTGAATCCTACTTCCTGGTTTGTCATGTGACTGCTGTCCCATCATGCAAAGGGCAGTCAGATGTGTCCTGACATCAACAGGATATGTGACACCAACCAGGCCCCTTGTTCTCACCAACGACATTTGTCCATTCTACATTACAAGGCTCCAAAGCAGGACGTAACCTACAGCAAGTGAATATCAAAACAGATTTGCCTAACAACTTTAAAGGGATATTCCGGCTGTTAAAAATTAGCCTCTACCCACAAGATAGAGATAACTATTAGATTGATGAGGGTCCCCATTGATCATGAGAACGGGTTCTCTGTACCCCATGAAACCTCTGAAATGAATGGGTACGAGCATGCACACTGCCGCTCCATTCATCTCTACGGGAATTCTGGAGACTGAGTACACTGCTCGGCTATTTCCAGGACTCCCACAGAGATAAATGAAGTGGCTGTCTGCATGCTCGTACCCATTCATTTCAGAGGTTTCATGGGGTACAGAGAACCCATTCTCATGATCAATGGGGGTCCCAGCAGTAGGATCCCTGATGATCTAATAGTTATCCCCTGTGGATAGGGGATAACTTTTAACAACTGGAATACCCCTTTAACTTTACTGTCCCATAAAGGGAAGAATTTGGCTGTACTCTAGAGTGTAATATATCCATAAGAACATTTTCCAAATCTCAATATGCAAATTTGCCCCCCTGCAGAAGGAAGAAAATTGTCTCTCTATCGCCACCTATAGGTAGCCACCCTGTAAGTCAACATCCAACCCATTAACGAGCTTTGAAACATGATTTGTGATATCAGCCTATTGGTTGCATTACAGACAGTTTTCTCCCTTCTAGAGGAGAGCTAATTGGCATACCTCTCCCCCGAGAGCATTGCATGTGAGACTCACTCAGCCAGCTGGAACTCTGCCTAAAACTCCCAGCCTAATCATCACACTTGTCAATAAATGACTCAGCAATGTTCAACTTTTCTCTTTAATCATATTCACTCCACTATTGGCTTCAGCCTAGCATCAGGTTGTATCATGCTGATTTATATGACTGATTTTTATCCACATAATATTTAGAGTCCATTCTGTGTGAGAAAAGCCCTGTAAACTTGTCATGCCTGCAAATCCTTCCTATCTATTCAATCAGTTAGGAGTTGGCTTTAAATACTTGTATCCATAGAGGCAAGCTTGAATACAAATGATCTGAACAAAGGTATGATTGCTTTAGGCAGGCTGTTTACATTCATCAACATTTCTCTAATACTTGTCAGTGTTCTGAAACACGTTTCTAAAGTGCCAATGGCAGCTTGCCACTTCTTCTGAAGATCACCGACTACAGAAGGGGTGAAACCAGAACATAACTAAACCCCCTAGGGCTTTTTTTCTGTCATTGAAATGCAAAGGTTCCACTTATCCTCTTGTGCACTTAGCATGCTCATTATTAATTGGAACATGGGCGGGACATGGCAGTCATATCAGATAAAGGTTTCACTTGTCTTATTTGAGTTTCCCAAGCTATGAGTTTTAATGAATGTGATAAGATGTCACTAAATGTTGATACCTGTAAAAAGTTATAATGGCAGGGATCGTTACTTAGCGTTATCACACAATCATTTAAAAAACAGAACTAAACGCTTCATGCTAGATCTGGAAAGTCGAATCTAGAAATCTCTGACAGTTGATGAACTATGTTGTCCAGCATTATATACTAGCCATTGATAATCCAGCATTGGCGGATTTTTGCCAAGGTTCTGAATCATTGATAGATATTTAGAAAAAGCACGAAATAGCATTAGCTGGTCTGTGTAACACTTTTTAATAACACTTCTTCAAGGAATTATGGTAATGGAAACCAAATTTTACATTGTGGGCAAAACCCTGCCAAATCTGTCAGCTTATACACTCCCCCCTCCTCACATTATCTTTATACACACATTAAAAAAAAATGTTTGCACAAAGCAGAACCAATTCTAGGGAAACACTTGGCTTCCTTCAGCTTTACATAAATAAATATTCTTAAGGCTTGAAAGAACATGATGTAACCCTTTCGGGACTGAAGAAGGCTTTCCCATGCATATGACTCAGATCTACAGGGGTTAAGAAACAGCATCTATTGTGTGAAGGTCCAATAAGTCACAGTTAATCAGTAGCTTCAGCCTGACAGCTAGCACAGTTAGGCAGTGAGAATAAAAGAAAACGTCTTCAAAAGGATTGTTTCACTTTAGATAATGGAGCATTGTTCTGGGGACAAGGCTGATTCCAGGAATATTTATTTGAAGGGAGAGAAAACTACCACTGAATTCACATACTCAACTGCAGGTCACAGGGCCGCAGCCTTTAACCCCACGTCCAAACACAATAAATAATTCTGCTCCATCCCAGCCTCCCGGATTGAAAGACTTGTTTAAATGAATGATACATCAAACGTTCTTTCCAAATAAACAATAATCATACAGATGTCAGATACTGGGGAGAAGAATGTAAGAGGCATGCTGAGTACCCATTCAAGGGGGTGAACTATTCTGCTAATAGTATTTTTCACATTGTGCATATAAGATACATATGAGATCATATCCATATTATCCATATCCAATTGATTGGACAGTAAAAACAAGCTACAACTCATATTACAAACAGTAAGGCAAGTTTCACATCTGCGTTCGGTAAATCCAGTAGTTTGTTCCACAGTAAAATTACTGTATCTTCCATACTTCGGGTCAGTGGCGTACATAGAGAAGTAAGGGCCCCATAGCAAGGGTCAAACCAGGTCTCCCACATAGGACAGAAGGGTGTCTGCATAAACCCTTTTCAGTGACCCTTGGGCCATTTTTTCCACTACCTCATTTGCTAAAAGTTGTTTCTTTAGAGGGTAGAGCCCTGACCAAGTTTTCACCCCCAGTAGAAGAGGGCATGATCCTAACTGGACCCCTCTTGCCCTGGGTCCCATAACAGTCGCATGGTCTGCTGCTATGGTAGTTACGCTTCGAGTAGTCTGCTCCTCTGCCAGAATAGACCACCAGATTTACCACGCAGATGTGGATGTAGCCTAACATAGTTAAAATGTAATAACTGTAGATTTTCAGGGAGCTTTGAGCTACATTCTTGTTGTTCCAGTGTACAAATACTAACCGTAGCAGTGCTGGTGACTACCTGCAGTGTCTTATTGTAGAGAAGAGGGAAGGATGGAAGACTCTTAACTACTATTCAGTCCAGAATAATGCATGATAGATGTGCTCTCTAGGTCACACGTAGCCAATTTAGGAAAAACTTTAAATCTCATTAGCAATTGGACAATACAAAGCTTTAATACTGATGTGTGGAACTTCCTTTTAAGCTGCTTTGCTTCCTGTCTCCACTACCTATTTAAAGGGACCCATTCATCAAAAAGGAATATTATTTGTCACAGAGAATAACATTTTTAAAGGAAAGAAAAGTTTTTCTTTTTCATTTCGGCACAAGTATGCCATTGAAAATTAAATATAAAATATTGTCCTTCTGTAGTAGTCAGCATGTTTAGATAAAACTCTTCATACTGTTGGTAGGTAATCAAGTGAAAGATTACTGCTGCTGTGAGGGGAAGACATTGGAAGGATAAACCATGATAATAGTAGATAAGTAGAATTAGGATCACAGTATGATACTATTGTTCTCTTGATAGGTCTAAACATAGTAGTCAGCATTCCCAGATAAAACTCGTATATATATTGTTGGTAGGTAACCCAGTGAAAGATTACTGTTGCTGTGAGGGGAAGATATTGGAAGGATAAACTTCATGATAACAGTAGATTAGTAGAATTAAGATCTCAGTATGATACTATTGTTCTCTTCATAGGTCTAAACATGCTCACATATGAGAATTGCATTTATCAATGTACTGGTTCCAGTGAATAATCTCACTGAGAAAGTCAACTGAGGCTGTCTGCCATGCTAAAAGTCCAAATAAAGGAGGAAGTTATAGAGTCAGGACAGGAAGTAGAACACATGGAGTGACTTCCAAAAATTATATCCAGAAAAAAAAAATGATGGAAGTTTCCCTTTAACTGAACATTCACCAAGCATTACATTTCCCAGTATAGGACAGGATCACCTAGGCAAGGAACTACCTTCACCTCTATATGTGATAATCAGAAAACAAGCATGCTCTGACTGATGAGGGTGCTGACTACATGCACAGAAGTCCGTGTTAGGTTTCACCCACAGCTGTACTGGAGGATCCATCAGGAGCTTCCATTGCAGATTCCATCAAAAATATAGCACAGAATAGTGCAGCATGCTGTGTCTTCTTGCCCGGTAAAATGCCAGGTTTTCTAATAGCAATCAAATCCCATTACAGTCGGTCTGTAACTGTTCGTTTTATAGTCAGTGTGGTCCATCAGGAGGTGTTCATTGCGGTCCATTATAGTCAGTGTAGTCCATCAGGAGGCGTTCATTTTATAGTCAGTGTGGTCCATCAGGAGGCGTTCATTTTATAGTCAGTGCGGTCCGTCAGGAGGCGTTCATTTTATGGTCAGTGAAGTCCGTCAGGAGGCATTTGTTTTATAGTCAGTGCAGTCCATCAGGAAATGTTCATTTTATAATCAGTGCGGACCATCAGGAGACTTTTGTTTTATAGTCAGTGCAGTCCATCAGGTGTTGCTGATGTCTGTCATTTAACGGAAATACCTCATCTATCATTTTAATTGTTCCCCTTAGATAATGGACAGTTTATGATTATTGTAATTGATATTGTGTCTCTACATTTTTTGCAATTACGAAAAATGTTTTTGTAAAATTATACTTCTGCTTTTATCCTCTTAAAGAAAAAAAAACACTGATACAGTGTACTGGTATATATAGAGAAAGATAACTGTAGAAACCAATACATTGTGCATGGAAGTACATTATACATGGCAAAAATACTAGTCACAGAAAATCGTTCTATTAATAAGAGTGGGCTCTGTAGCCCAGCCCCAGAGCATTGGCCTCCAATATAGAAGTTCCTGAGTTAGAGCTTAAGTAGCTACAACTACTGCACTATATGTAACCATCAAGGCATCAGATGGTTTATGGGAGGGATCCCAGTATATTTGGGGAGACCTGAGTTCCAAGTGTCTTGACAGGAGTGAATATAGACTTCAGATATAGCTGCATTGTGAGTGTGGCGTGGGCGGGGAAGGGGATGGTCTGGTAGGCCCGTCTTATTCACCATTTCCTATACCTGTTTTAGGCATAGAAAAAGGTCTAAAAGGTCTAAATGTAAGACAGCAAAGAAGTTGTCTCACATTTAGAACTGGCACTGGATGCAAAGTTATAAAGAGGTTTGTGCCTCTTCATAACTTCAGTGATCCACCGACAGCTATGGGCCTTTATTAGAAGACCGGCATCTAAAACGCCAGTCTTAATAAATGTCCCCCTACATTTTTATTTATTGTTGATTTCTCCAGTAGCTGGGGCTGACATATTAGTCCCAATTACAGGGGGAATACAGCCTCCAGGGGCTTTACAATTCTGTAAAGCCTCACTGCAGAGCTAATCTGGGTCTGCTAAGACCCAACAGCTCATTCAGGCATGTTGCCCCCAGTGATTACATGATTGCTAGTACCGCAGCAGGAAGTGCCAGCATTGCTGCTACCTGATCTGTGTCAAGTGTGTTCATTCAATGTTGTGTATACAGTAAAGGAGAAGCCAGGGACAGCAAAAAAAAAAAATCCCTGCTTTCTCTATGGGGAGCTCTGCTGTCATTGACAGTAGGCTATCCACTTCAGCAGCTGCAGCAGCAACAGTGAAAGGTTACCTTTTGGTGATAAATGGACTGGCAGCTTGACTATTAAGCTGACCATACACATTAGATGTATGTGGGTGGGATCGACCAACCATCTAATGTGTATAAAGGCCTCCTGACTCTCCTGATGGCAGATGTTGGGGAGAGTTCAACTTCTCTATACTTTTTACTAATGGAGATAATCCATTGCCAGAGGAGTCTCCCTCCCCTCCTCCACTGCAAAGGGCAAACCAAGCAGGCATGTTTCTGAGGGGATCGGAAGTGACAGTTGTTTGATTAGCTATCATACATAAAGCTGGTCTTAGCATCATAAATAATACTTGCATGCAATTCTGAAATGATACCACTGTACAATATGAAATTTAGAACATACTCTGAGATTTTTACCATTTAATACTCCACAGGAACATTCATCACGCGCTTCTGAACTCTCTCGTGTTCTTGCTTTTGACCATGTGACTTTCTATGTCTTTCTCTTAGGATATGCTCTCATAATTATGCAGCTCCTCTTAAAATGCATAACAGCTGCTGACTTTTTACTTACTGCCAGTTATAGCCCCAAATAAGAAAACAGCAACTGACAGTTCTGAAAGTGGCACTACCATGCTGGAGGGAAGGTGTGATCATCCTGTAAGGTTTTGATTCTTAAACTTTTCTTTTTCCACAGAAGAAATACTACATCACAGCTATCCGTGAGTCTACCACAACCTCAGGGAACGGATATGTCCTGGAACATCTTTCAACCTTTCCTGCTACAAAGTCAATGTTTAATGTCCTGTTTTACTACATAAGTAACAAAACTAAGAAGTAACACATTTTCTTAATAAACCAATAATATATTTGAGCACAGGTTCTGAAAAACATATAATAAATGGTAAAATCAAATAAAAAAGTCAAAGCATTTTCTGGTCAAAGAAATTTCCAGGAAGCTCCCAATTTTACCCAAGGCAACTATACTTTATGGTGGTTAAAGGGTTTGTCCAAGATAATTAAAAATCTCAGACCTAAGTCCCGCAACAGTCTAAAATAAAAAATCATCTTAGGTTACTTTCACACTAGCGTTTTTGCTGGATCCGACAGGGTTCAGCAAAATTGCTTCCATTACTGATAGTATAAACATCTGCATCCTCTATGAACGGATCCGGTTGAATTATCTTTAACATACCCAAGACGGATCCGTCGAAAGTCAATGGGGGACGGATCCATTTTCTAATGTGCCAGATAGTGTCAGAGAAAACAGATCTGTCCCCATTGACTTGCATTGTGGGTCATGATGGATCCGTCTTGCTCCGCATCCCAGGACGGAAAGCAAACTGCTCTCCAGTATGAGAATGGAACGGAATGCATTTTGACCCCATTGACAATGAATGGGGACAAAACAGAGGCGTTTTTTCCCAGTATTGACACCCTATGAGGGATCTCAATACCGGAAAATATTAACGCTAGTGTGAAAGCAGTCTGATACCCATTTCTTCAGCGGAAATTTCTTCAGCATTTGTCTGGTCCTCCTGCCATTGCTTATTTCCAAACTGAAGCCTAGATGTGTTGGTTTATAGCATGTGACCACAGCAACCAATCCCTGTCCTTAGCTTCTTAGTGTCAGTGACGTACACAGTGACGTACAGATCAGAAGACCGCTGTCCATTTATCATGCTGTGGAAATACCCTAGTTATTTAGGAAATAGCATAGAAAATGTGTCATCAAAAAATGACCTGTTGTTAAAATCACGTTTTCATGTTAAACATATTCTTAAGAAATTTTTGTTGAGGCTTTTTTAAATTTTCCATGCCACTATAGTTAAACAAATCCCAAAATCCTGTAGTTTTCGCATTGGCCACTAAGCCTAATAACAGACACCACTTCTTGGTCTGTACAGATCACTTTTCTGCAATAATCTTATTATCATCAGAGGCAGGATTTGAATTACAGATATCACCTATACATAGATAACATGGGATTAGAGATGAGCGAGCGTGCTCGTTCGAGTATTAGGGTACACGTAAGTGCTCGCTGCTCGGACGAGTATCTTGCCATGCTCGAGGAAATGGCAACTTCCGCATCATGCTTTTTAGGCGCCTAAAAACATAGCCAATCACAAGCCAGGAGACTCTGTGGTACACCCAGCATCACGTGGGGCCCTTACATGTCGATAGCAGGGGTTGGCTGGCCTGATCAGGTGACCCTGGAATATACTACCGACTGGCCGCGGTGCTCGGCTCAGATGCCGTCTGAATGTCGTTAGGGATAGAGCTGCTGCGTTTCAGGGACAGTGTTAGGGCCTGCATTTAGTTCTCTGTTAGGCAGGGATCACCCACAAAGAACCCAACAGCCCTTCAAAGGGCTAGAAGACATTTTTTTTTTTTGTCACTTGGCTGGCTGGCACTAGTAGTGCAGCTATCGCCATGTATAACCCCCTTTAATTTTTTTATGTTATATCTCAGTGATACAAATCCATTGCACACAGCAGTGTGGAACCATTCTGTGTGTCACAGTTCAGTACACTCCCTATTTTCTGTCCAGGTGACACTTTCTGTATGTCACCGAATACAACCAAGTCATTTACTGCCTGTCACGTGTATGGCTTCATTCCAAAAATCTCTGTGCGACATTTGTCTGGGTCGCAGTCTAAATAGCTACCGTCAGTAGGGTGTCAGTTAGCTCTACGATAGTTTCTGCACGTCACGTTCCCAAAAAAACAAAAATACAAAACAAAATATACCAAAAAAATTAGTTTTTTTGTTGTTTTAGCTGAGTGATACAAATCCATTTCACACAGCTGCGTGTAACCTTTCTGTGTGTCACAGTTCAGCACACTCACTCCAAACCGTATATTCTGTCCAGGTGACACTTTCTGTACATCACCGAATACAACCAAGTCATTTGCTACCTGTCACGTATATATAGCTTGATCCTAAAAATCTCTGTGCGACATTTGTCTGGGTCGCAGTCTAAATAGCCACCGTCATTAGGGTGTCAGTCAGCTGTACGATAGTTTCTGCACGTCACGTTCCCAAAAAACAAAACTAAAAAAAAAATATTAAAACAAAATATACCAAAAAAATTTGTTTTTTTGTTGTTTTAGCTGAGTGATACAAATCCATTTCACACAGCTGCGTGTAACCTTTCTGTGTGTCACAGTTCAGCACACTCACTCCAAACCGTATATTCTGTCCAGGTGACACTTTCTGTACGTCACCGAATACAACCAAGTCATTTGCTACCTGTCACGTATATATAGCTTGATCCTAAAATTCTCTGTGCGACATTTGTCTGGGTCGCAGTCTAACTAGCCACCGTCATTAGGGTGTCAGTCAGCTGTACGATAGTTTCTGCACGTCACGTTCCCAAAAAAACAAAACAAAAAAAAAAAATATTTAAAAAAAATATAGAAAAAAAATTAGTTTTTTTGTTGTTTTAGCTGAGTGATACAAATCCATTTCACACAGCTGCAAGTAACCTTTCTGTGTGTCACAGTACACCAGGACCATTTATTTTATTTTTTTTATAGAATACAATTATATACAGAAAATGTTGAACCCCAGGGCTAAGGGTCGAGGACGAGGGCGTGGGCATTCAATTACTGCAGGGGGCAGAGGCCGTGGTCGTGGGCAGGGTGAGACAGTACCTGCTGATGAGGGAGCTGTGGAACGCCGCTGAGCTACACTCCCTAGCTTCATGTCTCAACTTACAGGGACACGTGGTAGAGGACTGTTGAAACCACAACAGTGCGAACAGCTGATCTCATGGATTGCGGATAATGCTTCAAGTAATTTGTCCGCCAGTCAGTCTTCCACGCAGTCCACCCACTTTACCCAAGGGAGCACTCCTCTGGCTCCTCCACCTCAACCTCCTTCCCCCCAGTCTGCCCCCTCCCAGGAAAATTTGGAATGCGATCCGGCATACTCTGAGGAACTGTTTTCTGGACCCTTCCCAGAGTCACAAACCACTTCTCAGGTTGTTGCTGACCTCATTCCCGATGCCCAAGTTTTCCAACTGTCGCAGTCTGTGGGTGATGATGATGATGATGACAATGTTGAGTTAGTGGAAGAAGTTTGTAAAGAGGTGTCGGACGATGAGGAGACACGGTTGTCAGACAGTGGTGAAGTTGTTGTAAGGGGAGGAATTCCGAGGGGGGAGCAGACTGAGGAATCGGAGGATGACGAGGTGACTGACCCGAGCTGGGTTGATATGCCGAGTGAAGACAGTGCTTCTGAGGCGGAGGCGAGTGCTGCACCAGAACAGGTTGTAAGAGGCAGTGGTGTGGCCAGAGGGAGAAGCAGGGCCAGAGCTGGTGCATCAGCAGCAACAGTTTCACGTAGTGAAGCTCCCGTGGCGAGGCCTAGATGTTCGCAAGTCTGGAGGTTCTTTAAAGAAAGTGAGGATGACCGACGGACTGTGGTGTGCAACCTGTGCCACACAAGGATCAGCAGGGGTGCCACCACTACTAGCCTAACCACCACCAGCATGCGCAGGCATATGAGTGCTAAACACCCCACTCAATGGAACCAAGGCCTTTCACCACCTCCTGCGGGTCACACCACTGCTCCTTCCCCTGTGTCACTCGCTGCCTCTGCTAGTCAACCCCCTGCGTCACTCGCTGCCTCTGCTAGTCAACCTCCTGCCCAGGACCCCGGCACGAGCGCCTCCCGCCGGAAAACCACACCTTTGCCTCCACGATCCTCCAGTGTCCACCAACGTGTCCCAGCGCAGCGTTCAGCTGTCTTTACAGCAGACGCTGGAGCGCAAGAGGAAATACAGTTCCACCCACCCACATACCCAAGCCCTCAACGTCCACATCTCCAAATTGCTTAGCCTGGAGATGCTGCCCTATAGGCTGGTAGAGACCGAGGCCTTTCGCAATCTCATGGCGGTGGCTGCCCCTCGGTATTCGGTCCCCAGCCGCCACTATTTTTCCCGATGTGCCGTCCCAGCCCTACACCAGCACGTGTCAGAGAACATCATCCGTGCCCTGACCAACGCTGTTTCTGAGAAGGTCCACCTAACCACGGACACGTGGACAAGTGCTGCCGGGCAGGGACACTATATCTCACTGACGGCACATTGGGTTAACTTGGTGGAGGCTGGGACCGAGAATGACCCTGGGGCCGCTCATGTACTGCCCACACCAAGGATTGCGGGGCCTACCTCGGTCATGGTCTCTCAGACGTACTATGCCTCCTCCTCCTCCGACCCCTCCTCCACCGAATTACCATCCGTGGGCACGGCGCCTTCAGTCGGTAGCTCTAGGCGCAGCAGCAGTGCCGTGGGTAAGCGCCAGCAGGCGGTGCTCAAACTGCTGAGCTTAGGTGACAAAAGGCACACCGCCCAAGAGCTGTTACAGGGCATCACGGCGCAGACAGATCTGTGGCTGGCACCGCTGAACCTCAAGCCAGGCATTGTTGTGTGTGACAACGGGCGTTACCTGTTGGCGGCTCTGCAACTCGGCAGACTGACACATGTGCCATGCCTGGCCCACGTGTTCAATCTCATAGTTCAGCGGTTCCTCAAGACATACCCCAATCTGTCTGATTTGCTCACCAAGGTGCGCCGCATCTGTGCGCATTTCCGCAAGTCGACCACAGATGCTGCCACTCTCAGGGCAGCGCAGCGACGCCTACAACTGCCCGCTCACCGACTGTTGTGCGACGTCCCCACAAGATGGAATTCAACATTAAACATGTTATCCAGAGTTTACCAGCAGCGCAGAGCGATTGTAGACTGCCAGATGTCAACTTCCACCAGAACTGGTAGTCAGGTCAGTCAGATTCCTCAAGTCTACAATGAGGAGTGGACGTGGATGTCTGATATCTGCCAGGTGTTGAGCAACTTTGAGGAGTCAACACAGATGGTCAGCAGCGATGCCGCCATTATCAGCCTCGCCATCCCGCTGCTTTGCCTGTTGAAAAACTCACTGCTCAGCATCAAGTCGGATGCTTTGCGCTTGTCACAAGAGACGGTGGAGGAAGATACGTCGCTTGATAGCCAGAGCACCCTCCGGTCTGTTTCTCAGCGCCTATCGGAGGAGGGGGATGAGGAGGAGAATGTCGGCGAGACAGTAGAGGGTACCAGTGCTCAGTCCTTAGTCTTGAGCGTGTATGGGCTGAAGAGGAGGACTTGGAGGAGGAGGAGGAGGAGGAAATGGAGAGTCAGGCCAGTGAGGAGAGGGAATTCTTGTGTGTTGGGACTCTGGCGCACATGGCAGACTTCATGTTAGGCTGCCTATCCCGTGACCCTCGCGTTAGAAGAATTTTTCCAAACACCGATTACTGGGTGTTCACTCTCCTGGACCAACGGTACAAGCAGAACCTTTCCACTCTCATCCCTGCAGAGGAATGGAGTATGAGAGTGAATAGATATCAACAGGCCCTGGTGCACAAGCTGAAACAATTCTTCCCATCTGACGCCGCTAGCGGCAGAGGGCATGGTTCTGTGGGCCAAGTAGCGGGGGAGAGGAAGCGAGCAGGCAGCTTGTCCAGCACTGGCAGGGGAACGCTCTCCAAGGCCTTTGCCACTTTTATGTCACCCCAGCAAGACACTGTCACCTGTCCCCAGTCTAGGCAGAGTAGGGGGAAGCTGTATAGGAAGATGGTGAGGGAGTACCTAGCTGACCATACCAAAGTCCATAGCGATCACTCTGCTCCATACAACTACTGGGTTTCAAAGCTGGACACGTGGCCTGAACTGGCGCTGTATGCCTTGGAGGTGCTGGCCTGCCCTGCTGCTAGCGTGCTGTCAGAGCTGGTATTCAGTGCAGCTGGTGGCGTCATCACCGATAAGCGTACACGCCTGTCAACTGACAGCGCTAACAGGCTGACGCTTATTAAAATGAACAAAGCCTGGATTTCACCAGAATTCAAATCTCCTCCGGGGGAAAGCAGCTAAAATTTAACATTACTTATGTATCCGATTCCTCTTCTCTACTCCTCCTACTCCTCCTCCTCCATATCGTCTTTGCCTAACGCTGACCAAAAAAACGCCATTTTTCAGAGGTCCAACTGGCACTCTTTTACCACAATTTTTCAGGAGGGCCCCCTACAGGCCCTCTCTCCAAACAATTTTTCCGGAGGTCCACCTACAGGCCCTCTCTCCAAACAATTTTTCCGGAGGTCCACCTACAGGCCCTCTCTCCAAACAATTTTTCCGGAGGTCCACCTACAGGCCCTCTGTCCAAACAATTTTTCCGGAGTTCCACCTACAGGCCCTCTGTCCAAACAATTTTTCCGGAGGTCCACCTACAGGCCCTCTCTTCAAACAATTTTTCCGGAGGTGCACCTACAGGCCCTCTCTTCAAACAATTTTTCCGGAGGTCCACCTACAGGCCCGCTCTCCAGTTCTAGTTTCCAGTTTTATTTGCGCAAACTGCGTAAATTTTATTTTTGGGATAGGTGTGAAAAATAATATTACCTGCGTATCTATATTGCCCAACATTGGATACGGTAGCAAGTAGAAGACCAAACACATGCTGCCAACAGGGTTCCGCAAATTCCTGGTCCACCCACAAATTCCTGGTCCACAATGTCAAGGAGGTCCAGGTTCTTTTGATGAGCAACAAGTCCTTCTGTGCTGAAATCGCCGACAACGTCTCCATCTAAGAACCTAAAGACCATTGTGGAGAGAGCGGCACAGCTCGCCATCAAAGTGACGAACCCCAACGCCAGACTGCGCAGCGAAGATAACGAATAAATATCTCTGTGGTTATTTGTGCTAAATAAAAGTTAAAGGGGTTGTCCGGGTTCAGAGAAGAACCCGGACATACCTGCAATTTCACCCAGGCAGCCCGCCTGAAGAGGACATCGGAGCATCTCATGCTCCGATGCCCCCCCCCTTGCCCTGCGCTAGATCGCGCAGGGCAAGGTCTCTTTTGTTTATAAATACTCGCTGCCGGGCGGGTACTTCCGCCCGGCAGTGAGTTCGGTGACGTCACCGGCCTTAATGGGCCGGCTTTAGCGCTGCCCTAGCCGTTTTACTGGCTAGGGCAGCGCTAAAGCCCGTCCATCAGCGCCGATGACGTCACCGGCTCACTGCCGGGCGGAAGCCTCTGCCCGGCAGGGACCGGTACGTCACCGGAACCTGGCTAAATTCCTTTGCCCTGCGCTAATTAGCGCAGGGCAAAGGAGGGCATCAGAGCATAGGTTGCTCCGATGCCCTCTTCAGGCGGGCTGCCTGGGTGAAATTGCAGGTATGTCCGGGTTCTTCTCTGAACCCGGACAACCCCTTTAAATAAACACAAAAAAAAAAATTGATCTTTTCCTGTGCCTGATCCACCCAAGTTGAATCTGTCCCATCATGAGAAAGTCCCCCCAAGGAGTCCCCACTGTATCTTGCTTCCCATACAACTACCTCACCCCCCGACACCTGTGTCTCGCCATTGTCCACCACCTCCTCAGACAACACTGGTAAATCCCCACTGTCAGCACACGGAAACAGCAAAAGGTCTTGCGAATTGGGGCAGAGAATGTTCTGGGCTAGCACATCAGGGAAGGGGTGACTATGGGGTTCCAGGGAGTTTGTGACCACATGCAATATCCATTTAAAAGTCATGCCACACTTGATCGAGCTCATAATTGACAATTGTACCAGTTGATGCTAAATTTTTAAGTTGGGGTCCTGCGTCGTCATTCTAACTACATCCGGCTGTTGTCACCACCACACACGCTAGCCCAGGGGGCACTCCTCTGGCTCTTCCAGCGAAACCTCCTTCCCCCAGCCTGCCCCCCACCTACAGGCCCCCTCTCCAAACAATTTACCCGGATAGGGGACGTCTTAGATATTGTACAGATTTTTGTTTGGTTCTTCTTTTATTTCCCTCCTGACCTGTGATAGGCAGCGCATGGACACGTCCCCTTAGCTGCAGTGGGAAAGACACTCCCCTGGCCAGAGCAAGCTCTTTTTCCGTTTTCCGTGGTCGAAAAATCCATGAAATATAAGGTCCCAAGATAGGGGACGTATACGGTATTAAACTGAGAAGAATCCATACCATACCGGTTGATGCGACAGTTTTTCAAAATCCATTCCGGCTGTTGTCACTACCACACACGCTAGCCCAGGGGGCACTCCTCTGGCTCTTCCAGGGAAACCTCCTTCCCCCCACCTACAGGCCCTCTCTCCAAACAATTTACCCATATTAGATATTGTACTGATTTTTTTTTAAATCTTCTTTTAATTGCCTCCTGCAATAGACAGGAATCAAACCCGGGTCAACTGCTTGGGAAGCAGCTATGCTCACCACTATACCACCAGCAGCCACAGCAACTGATAAGAACAGATACTAAACTTGATGTCAGCTGCAGTGCCAGCATGAGCAGTGGTGTCACCTGCAGGCGGTGATGGACCTTCGTTGCACCTAGTTGGGTGCTTCCCTAACATGTGATGGGTATTTGCATCGCCTTTCTTGGTCTGGGTGAGCACAATTGCCATGAGGGTAACCACCAGGCTGTTGCCTGAGAATTTGGGGTAATGGTGGGATTAAGCAGCCTCAGAGGCATCCATGCATGCTGCCCCTGCTGTTTCCTGTCCATTTCCGTGGTGTTTCCATCATTTTATGAGGTTTCCAGGTTTTCACCCAGCCTTCCCTAGGCAGAGCCTTGGTCCCCTGCAAAAAATGCTCGAGTCTCCCATTGACTTCAATGGGGTTCGTTACTCGAAACGAGCACCCGAGCATCGGGAAAAGTTCGACTCGAATAACGAGCACCCGAGCATTTTAGTGCTCGCTCATCTCTACATGGGATCCATCTTTCACAATAGGTGATATCACAGCCACTCTCTCCTGACCTCTGTACAGGTCACAGAGCAGGTCTAGAAAATTCTCCCATAGAAGTCAATGAGGTCCCCTCCTGACTATTGTGTCTGGCGGCTGCTGTGAAGAATATTTCTAAATGCTGTTAAGCACATCTCAGGCAAGATGGCCACCCCTTTAATCATACTCAGGAAATAGAATAAAAAACTCTACAACAGAAGATAAAAATAGATTAGAAAAAAACAGGATATGTGTCACTATTAGAGATGAGCGAATTGATTCGTCGTTGATTCGTATCAAATCTTGGGAATTTTTAGCTGCGAAGCGAATCCGAATATTAGGTGATTTGTTTCGGCTTTGTGCGCATTCGCTACGTAGTTTGTCCTATAAATTATACGCTATTGCTACGTATAAGTTACTCTATACGCTGTTGCGTACGAATTCAATTCATTAGCGATGCAGACTCCTTCCCGGTAGCTCTGCCCCCTTCTCCAGCGCGCGAGGAAGACGAGGCAACTCAGGAGATTAAGATGGCGACACAGCGAGGTCCTGAATGAGGAGAAGGAATCGGAGGAGATCTACTTCTCTCAATATGTCCGGCAGCCTAAGAATTCGGTTCAGGTGCCCGCTGAGGTGTTCACTCCGCTGGCTGACACTGCGGAGGCGGCAGGAGTTCCCGCTCCGCCGCAGAAGGACTACTTCCTTCGGCAAAATTCAATGGTCCCCGAGGCTGTCACCCGGAACGCCCTGACTCTCTTGGAATACAAAAAGTTGGTAGAGGAGTGGGTTGTTCAGGTGTTGGAGCACCCACAGTCTGGTGACCCCAAGCTGGAGTGCCAAAAGGGTACCGTTATTTGATTCAGTGTGGAATGGGGAGTAGGCTTTATCGCCGATGAGGAGACAGCAGAAGAATTATATGTCAACCGCCGTTCTGTAAAGCGGCCATATCTTCTACATGTCCGCCACAATCTCCACGCAGGGGATTACGTGGAGTATACCCCTATGAAGAGCCTACAAGGCCCCTTTGCTACTGGGGTGAAACTCCTTAAGCGACCAGTTACTCCTGCAGCGCCCCCGGAAGACTGGAGTTAGGAGGCCCAGGCCGCAGAAGAGGCTCGGTGTTCCCATGAGACTAATGATCAGACTCTGCGATCTGAGGAGAAATCCCAAACTCAGGTGTAACCCCTGATACCAGATTTGCCACCGCCGCCGATCCTTCATGTGGGACAGATAACCACCAACAGTTTTGTGTACCAGCCATCAGTGGTACAATACCAACTGCCATGGCAGGTGCAGGCCGCACAGTCCGCCGCTCGCGGAAGACCGTTACCAGAGCCCTTACAGCCGGAGATTCTGTCACCTTGTATGCCGGCGGGAGGATCGGGCCACTACAAGGTAATGGGCAAGGCCCAAGTTGCCACGGCCCTTGCTAGTGTGACCGCCCAGTCACAAGACCATCCCTGAGAGGTTGTGGGGGTCTGCTGCTGCAGCCAGTGTCGCATTCATGAGGCAGGAGAGCCCTCTCATGTCTTTTAGCTCCAGCAGCAGTGAAGAAGACCTGCAGGCCCTTAAACACTTCAGCTCTGGGCCATTTCCCCCCTTCCTGACCAGGCCTAATTTTGCAAATCTGACATGTGTCACTTCATGTCGTAATAACTTTGGAACGTTTTTACTTATCCAAGCGATTCTGAGATTGTTTTCTCGTGACACATTGTAATGTAAAGTTAATGGTAAATTTGAGTCGATAAATTTTAATTTTATTTATAAAAAAAATCCAAAAGTTAACGAAAATTTGAAAAAATTCACTGTTTTCTAAATTTCAATCTCTGTTTTTTAAGACAGATAGAGATGCCCCATAAAATCCTTTTTAATTTACATTCCCCATATGTCTACTTTATGTTGGCATCATTTTGGTAGTGTCATTTTATTTTTTTAGGACAGTAGAAGGTTTAGAATTTTAGACGCAATTTTTGCAAATTTGCAAAATCAACTTTTTTAAGGACCAGTTCAGTTCTGAAGTCAGTTTGTGGGCTTACATAATAGAAACCACCCATAAATGACCCCATTTTAGAAACTACACCCCTCAAACTATTCAAAACTGGTTTTAGAAATGTTGTTAACCCTTTAAGTATTCCACAGGAATTAAAGCAAAATATATGCGAAATTTCAAAATTTCACTTTTTTTGCAGATTTTCCATTTTAATCATTTTTTCCTGTAACACATCAAGGGTTAACAACAAAACAAAACTCAATATTTATTACCCCAATTCTGCAGTTTGCAGAAACACCCCACATGTGGTCGTAAACTGTTATTTGGGGATACGCCAGGGCTCAGAAGGGGAGGAGCAGCATCTGCATTTTCTAACATGGAATTTTTTGTCATGGTTTGTAAGAGTGATAACTTTTTAATTTTTTTTGTGGACTGAGCTGCGTGAGGTCTTATTTTTTGCGGGACAAGCTGTGCTTTTCATTGGCACTATTTTGGGGTACATCCGGCTTTCTGATCACTTTTTAATCTAATTTTTGGGAGGTTAACTAAAAAAAAAAAAGCAGTTTAGGGGCATTTTTCTATATTTTTTTTTTACACCGTTCACTTGATGGGGTAGATCATGTGATATTTTTGTAGAGCCAGTTGTTACGGACGCAACAATACCAAATATGTCTATTTTTTTTTTTTTTTTTTTTACGTTTTACACAATAAGAGCATTTTTAGAAGAAGAATCATGTTTTTGTGTTGCAATTTTTTAAGAGCCATTTTTTTCATTTTTCGGGCTATAATCTTGTGTGGGGGCTCATTTTTTTAGGGATGAGGTGACGTTTTTATTGCTACCATTTTGGGATGCATACGACTTTTTGATTGTTTGATATCATGTTTTTTGGTAGGTGATGCAACAAAAAAAAGCTGTTTTGCCATAATTTTTATTAGATTTTTTTTTTACGCAGTTCACTTGATGGGGTAGATCATGTGATATTTTTATAGAGCCGGTTTCGGACGCAGTGATACCAAATATGTCTATCTTATTTATTTATTTTTATTTGTAACTTTTTTTAATGAAATATTTGGGGGAAATTATTTTTTTTTTTATATATATATATGTAATTTTTTTTTTTATATATAATGCTCTATTCTTTTTTATTATTTTTTTTACACTTTGTGTCCCCCATAAGGTCATACAAGATCTCAGGGGGACATTTAACTTCACTTATTTTTTTACACTTGATTTCTCCTGTAACTGGGGCTGACATAGTAGCCCCAGTTACAGGGGAAATACATCCCCAGAGAGGCTGTACAGCATAATACTATGCTGTACAGCCTCAGTGCAGGGCTGATCGGGTCTATGAGAGACCCGGCAGCTCCTGCACTCTCCTGGCCCCGGCAATCACGTGACTGCCGGGCCGGAACAGGAAGCGCAATAGCGCTGTGTATACAGCGATCTAGAAGGCAGGGACCCTTGGGACCGGTCCCTGCCTTCTCTTTGGGGTACCCTGCTGTCACTGACAGCAGGTACCCCACTGTGCAGCTGCACGATTAGCGTACAGCTCTATCTCTGAATGGACGTTCAGAAACGTCCATTCAGAGATAGATAACCACATCCCGGACGTTTATAGTCAACGGGCGGACGGGAAGTGGTTAAGTAAGGAATCGGATCCTGCAGCTTTTATGGGAGCCACAACGTGGACTTAACCTGAAGGGTGAGCACTAGTTGGCGTTTGTTTTTATTTTTGTTGCCCTGCATTTGTCCTCACCCAGATGGACATTGTCAGGACTCTCCCCATCAAAAAATTTTTTTAACCAAGTTGCGCATATGTGTGCCTCATCCCTTTTTTCCCCCTTTTCAGGTTATTGGGGAGCCCCTTGAAAGAGGGTTTTTTAAGAAACCTTTGCTGTTATTTTTTTACCCATTTGGATTACAATTTTACCTATGTGGATTACAAATTGCAACTGAGTTTGGGACTCTGTTCCAGTTGTATGACAAGCGTCAGAAGAAAAGAGACTTAAACGTGTCCGTGAGCATACTAGGTAGGTGATATTTAAAATGTTTACATTATACCTATAATGTATTTGCACTATATTGTTTGCACTGGATTGTTTGCACTAATGTTTTTACCTTTCAGCAACGTTTTCAAGTATGTTGCCCATTGTGTGTATTTCTTTACAGGTACCGCAATGTGTCCTCATATTCACTTTATTGTATGGTGGATGGTTTTACTATGCACTTAGCCGGATAGACAGCACCTTACTTGTTCTACCTCAAATATACATACTGCCTCTGAGGGCGATTTCAGATCTGACCATTTACGCTGGATCTGGCCCGGGGTCTGCAAGGTGTCGAAACGATGGTGCAAGCCTCAGATCACCTGCTGGATCACCTCCTTTTTATGCTGGTTCGGGTGGCGGTGTGAGCCATTGTAAATTGTAATCCTGGCGGTCCATCAGCCGGACTATGTATTTCAGCTGTGCAGCAGAGCTAAATGATGAGGATCGCCTGGATGCCATTTTCAAATATTCGCTCTGCCTCTGAGGAGTGCACTCTGCGGCCTCTCCTCGTACGTGCCTGCGTGATACGTAATCGTGTAGACAATAGTACGCTGAGGATTCGTAAGCTATTTGTACGCTCATGCGTACGTCTTCTAAGAAGTTGCGTACATTTTTTTAAATGAACGTTCGTTATTAGTGCGCGAATGTTCGCTAATTGCACATAATAACGTATATTTTGTACGCAAATACAACAAATCTATTCGGCGAATATACGAATAATTTTTTGAATGATTCGCTCATCTCTAGTCACTATGTGGTTTTAACTAGCAGAGAATTTGAAAGGTGACACATTTCCATTAAAAGACGCATAGTATAATAAATATGACACACAGGCAGGCCTTCACGTTGCTTTACAACTTTAACAAAAAAACATAAACGTAATTCTTTTTAAACAATAGTCGCATCCACCAACTCCTATAAAATTATTTCTTTACATGCAAACATGACTTTAGTCACACTGGTAGAGTGTTTTTGAGGTACACACACTCTCTGCCTACATCTCTTTGCACTTTGTCAATTATCAGATTGTAATCGTGTATAATGGACAAATGCAATGCAGATTGTTCTTCATGCGTCTTTGTATGGTTACAAGGAAACTCTTTATAGGCACCTTGCTTGACCATAAGTGGATAATGTGTTTAGCATTCTCATTTTCTTTTGTCCAAGCTACATTATAAGTGTCTATGACGACAATGTACTAACTCTGCATGTATTATAGTACATAATATTAGGAACAGAGGCTACTGCATTATAATAGTGTTTTTGGTAAATTATAGGAATTCTAGGAAGATGCAAACCCTTCATCAGTCAGTTGCATGGAGAAGAAAACTTCTACCTAAAGAAAATAGCTAAAAATAATAGAGTATGTGATGGAAAGAATAGAAAATATGGGAACATATAATAATAAAAGCTGTAACCATACAATAAATCATTTGTTTATGAACAGAATTCAAGAAAATCTTCATTTGTCAAAACTGAAAGTGATTTACATGAAATTATATAATAAAAAAGGCCCCGAAGAATACTAATGTCACAAAATGCTGGTAGAATTTCTCTCAATGCTCTAAACACCCAAAATTTTACTTAATTTGAATAATTCCTAAGACTAACAAAAGACAACACACTGATGAAAACAACCTAAGGCTAGTTTCACACTAGCGTTTTTAAATTCCGATATTGAGTTCCGTCATAGGGGCTCAATACCGGAATAAAACGCTTCCGTTTTGTCCCCATTCATTGTCAATGGGGACAAAACTGAACTGAAGACAACGGAATGCTCCTGAAAGCATTCCGTTCCGTCTTCAGACCGGAGAACAAACCGCAGCATGCTGCGGTTTTCTCTCCGGTCCAGGCATCCGCACCAAGACGGATCCGGAATGACCCCCAATGCAAGTCAATGGGGACGGATCCGTTTGGTGTGACCACAATGGTAAACGGATCCGCCCTCCATTGACTTTCAATGGAGTTCAGGACGGATCCGTCACCGCATACAGAGAGACAGACATACATACATACACATACATACTTCAAGCAGGCAGGCAGGCCGCACGTCTTCACGCCCAGGAGGCGCGCCGCTATGACTATGACGATTCCCTACAGCGCCCAGCAGAGGGCGCTGTGGGGAATCTACGTAGCTGCGCGCCTCCTGGGCGTGAAGACATGTGGCCTGCCTGTTTGGAGTATGTAAGTATGTATGTGTATGT
>ONZH01002039.1:0-22942 GCA_900303285.1 Rhinella marina
TTGGTTTAAGCACCATGTTCGAGTTATTGTAAGCCTTTCATAGAATAATGCCTTGTACAGCATTTTTTTATTTCCGATATTTTGTAGTACATCTCCCAACACCAAGGTCCGGATATTACATTCTATATCAATCTGTTCTCTGCTCTTAATCTCCTCCTTAACTTGTTGCCAAAACTTCTGAAATTCCGTACATCCCCACAACATATAAATATAAGTCCGCCTCACTTTGTTGACATTTAATACAGTTGCACACCCGCTCTCTCCCAAATCTAGCCAAATCCATTGGTGAGTAATATTTTTATGAAGTATTTGTATTGAATGAACCTATGGTTTGCACTAATGAGGTATTTTTTTGGGTATCTCTCATCAGTCTTACCCATTCTTTAATCTCTATATTTCCTACCTCTCGAACCCATTTCTTTCTTTTTCTTCTCTAAACCATTTGTATATAGATGCTATTTTATTTGTTCCCCTAACCGCTATGTCTAATTTGTCCATTATATAGTGATTGCATATTTTCATATATTTCCTATCTTTTGCGCTATCATATGCATGTGCTAGTTGACAATACTTAATTTTACCTAGCCCATAAAACCCAAATTCCCTTGTGAAATCTTCATAGGAGAATATTATCATTTATCAAAATTTGTTCCAGGAATGTTACCCCTATCCTTACCCAAAACGAATAGTCCTCTATTTTTATTAAATTCTATCAAATTCAGATTATCCCATAATGGCATGAACTTTGTGCTTCCTTTAATTCCACAAAATTTTCTAATCCATCTCCACGTCTTCACCATAGTGATTTATAAGTGAATTTATCTAACGTAGCCCCTAATTGCCCGCTATCTATTAGGGATAGAACATTCTTTGCATTTCTACACCTATCTCCAACATATATTGTATCACCTTATCTCTCTCCCAATTGCAAATCCTCCCTATCAGTCCCGCCACATAATACCACTTTAAGTTAGGTGCCGCTAACCCACCCTGACCTTCTGAGAAGCAGAGTATTTCATATTTAATTTTAGTTTTCTTCCTCGCCCATATCAATCCATTAATCATCTTTCAATTCTTTTAAACCACCTATCCCAACCCATATAGGGGAGAAGATAGGAAGAAGAGCAACTGGGGAAGGAGGACCATCTTGGCCAATGACAACCTATCCATAATCGCAATTGGAAGTTTGATCCAGATATTAACCTTTTTTTCCAATTTTTGTAAACAGGTGTGTAAATTATCTGTAATGTAATCGGAAGGATTAGGTGTAACTTTAATTCCCAGATAGTCCATTTTCTCTGTTTTGTATGATCTTTATACCCAAGTTGATACTTTTAGGATCTTCATCTAGGGAGAGAAGACTGGGATTTCTCCCAGTTTACTTGGAAGCCTGACATTTCTCCAAATCTCCCTAACTCCCTCTGTATCTGATTCAATTTGCTCTTAACATCAGTTATAAACAAGAGGATCGTCAGCATAAAGCACGATTTTTTCATTTTTAACCGTTAATACCAAATCCCTTAAACAGCTGCTTTTCCGAATGTGCAACGCCAGTGTTTCTATATAGAGATTAAAAGGAGCGGTGAGGGGGGCGTGGGCCGGCAGCCGTTGGTGATGGCGGCGTTCTAACTGAGCTCCTGATCAGTGTCCCTCAATAAGCGTCTTTAAGCGTGGAAGACTACACAGACTGCAACTTACCTGGCGCAACGGACCTCACTGCCGGCGATGATGCCCAGAAAGAAGACTGGCAGGCCAGGATTGCGGAGGCTCACTGAGTTTTTCTCCTCACCGGACTCCCGGCCATCTTCACCTCCGCTGCGGCCTAGTTCCGGTGCAGCGGCTCCTTCTTCATACCCGACGATGCCGCATGACACCTCTCCTACGCGCGAGCGAGAACATCCTCCGGCGCCCACGAACCAGCGGAGCCTTGCATCAGTCAAGGGGACCCTGAGGGGAGAGGAGCAGGGGGACTCTCCTGCGGCTGGGGACAAGATCCCACAAGCTAATATGGCGCTCCCAGATAGGGAGGATAAGCGCCACTATCCAGCGCTGATACAGGAGGTGCCTTCAGATGTTCTCAAGGGGGCTTCTCCACACAGCCCCACCTCACCCCCTACCTTAAACCCTCCTGAAAGCCCCTCACAAGGGTCACCATCTCAGGGGACAGAAAGGGGAGCACATTTAAAGGGGCACACTTCTATTTGTCCTGGCTCCACTAGTTCAGGTGCTTCCTTGGTCCTCAACATGCCTCAGCCTCTAACTGCAGCTCAGGAACAAGATGATATCAATGATCCTTTAAAGGACTTCCCTACCACTGATCAGACAGCATCTGAGGATGTGCTTAAATCTATGATGTCCATGCTTCATCGCTCACTAACGTCCCATATGAAACAGATGGCCGCTACTATTGCATCTTCCATTGATGATATTGGTACTAGAGTAGACCATATTGAAAATAAGATGGGCGAACTTACGAATTCACACAATGAGCTAATAGACGCCCACTACTCTCTTGAAGACGAAGTGAAAGCTTTAAGGGCAAAAGTGGCAGATATAGAGGACAGAAGCAGACGCAACAACCTAAAATTTAGAGGAGTTCCAGATTCTATAGCCTCTATGGATCTAGTTCCTTTCATCCAAGATCTGATGAAATCCGTGCTTCCGGACGTGGATTCTCAAATGCTGCTTATCGACAGAGCCCACCGTCTTCCAAAGCCGAAACATATTCCTGAATCTATCCCTAAAGATGTGATTGTGCGGATTCATTTTTATCACGTGAAGGAAGCTCTGTTGTCAGCGGTCCGCAAGCACAAAGGCCTTCCTAGACCATTTCACAAGATTCAAATCTACAGTGATTGGTCGCAAGCTACGTTGCAAGCAAGAAAACGATTCTCCTCGTTTACTACCACTTTAAGAGAATCTAAAATACCCTATCGTTGGGGCTTCCCTCTTAAGCTTTTGATTCACAAGAATGGAAAGTTGCACATTCTAACAAAACCGGAGGAAGGTGAAGCTCTTCTTCACTCCTGGAATCTGGAGAGGTCGCCGTCCAGTTCTCCTTCGGCCAGAAGAATCCCAAGACGTGTGTCTCGTGATTGGTCAGTTGCTGGGGATTGAGGCCACCATCATCTGACTTTTTCTTGATTCCACTTGTCCAGGATGTGTTACTATGAGGGCACGGTTCTTTCGGCTTGAACTTTGAACCCCCCAGAGATGTTGGGACATGGGTACCTTTTGTCCCGTTATATCCTTCCATACGACAGAGATTTCATTGCGTTTATGTTCCTGTTTTGTTTCTTCTAATGTTCTGTTATTTTCCTTTTTTATGGTCTATTCTGTTTACAGGCTCTGGGCAGTTTGATGGTATTCGGCAGCTACATTTTCCTCTGTTTAGGGGTATGCTGATGTTTCTAATTTCTAATGGCGGTTAAGATTATGTCTCTTAATGCCAAGGGTTTAAATTCTCCCTACAAGAGGGCTTCATTATGGAAAGAGGCCAAATCCTCTAAAGCAGACATATTATGCGTACAGGAGACACATTTTGTTAAAAACAAACATCCTACTTTCTCTAGTCGGGGATTTTCCCAGGTTTTTTTGGCAAACTCGGCTAAGAAAAAGGCTGGGGTTGCTGTAGTACTTAGGGACTCAGTTCCTTTCCAGGTTGAAGATGTGTTACTGGATGAAGGGGGAAGGTATATAATTATGGTTCTCAAAGCAGGATCTACCATTTTCACGTTAGTTACCGTCTATGCCCCCAATAAATCTCCAGTGAGGTTTTTTAACAAACTCATAAAAAAGGTCCACAACATACAGCAAGGTCCATTGTTGTTTTGTGGGGATTGCAATATTATCCCCGACAGAGACCTTGATTCTACAGGAAGAGGCAGATCCCAGCCTCACACGCTTAACAAATGGTTGAGGGAACACAATTTATATGATTCATTTCGGTGCCTTAATGCCTCTTCAAGAGAATACACGTTTTACTCCTCACGCCATAGGTCCTTCTCCCGCATAGACCTACATTTGGTTGATAGGTTGATGCTTACCATGGTAAAAGAGGCAACGATAGGGGTTACATCCTGGTCAGACCATGCCCCGGTTTTTTGCTCCATTGAGTTATCTTCTCCTACCTTTTCCCATAGAAATTGGTCAAATAACACTTATTTGATGCGCCATCCTCTCTATAAGGAGCAAATAGCTCAGCAATTATCTGAATACTTCTCTTTTAATGATAAAGAAGATATTGATTCTTTTGTTTTTGTGGCAGGCGCATAAGGCCACGATTAGAGGTGTCCTTATTAAACAATGTTCCCATTTCAAAAAGATGAAGGAGGCACGTTTGACCTCGGCGCTTTCCAACATTGAAAGGATTGAATCTGAGTTACGTCAAGATCCCTCTATGGACAAGCATAGAATATTGATGTCCCTACGACATGAGGTCCATTCTATCTTACAGATGGATTTTGACAAATATCTGACTTCCTTAAAGACATCTTTATTATAAGTCATATAATAAACCAAGCAGATTGATGGCTCGAAAAGTTAAGCCACTTCTCCAAAAAACGAATATTCCCTATATTATTGCTTCCGATGGCAGTACTAAGTTGTCTCACCCCTTAGAGATTGCGGAAGCCTTTAGTACATTTTACACATCCTTATATAATTTGCAAGATGACGCCTCAACCTATCAACCTACCCAACAAGATATTAATGCCTTTTTATCAGATGTGGATCTTCCTCAATTATCTACTGAACAACTGGCAGAACTTAGTGCTCCTATTACGGAGCAAGAAATATTGAACACTATCAAAGCTTTAAAACGCTATAAGGCACCGGGACCTGATGGGTACTCTAACGAGTATTATCAATTGTTTGCTCCTCTCTTGGCCCCTTATCTATCACAAATATTTAATGCGGCAATGCAAGGCAAACCATTCCCTACTGAAATGCTCCAGGCCACGATTGTCATGATTCCCAAACCTGGGAAGCCGTCGACTACTCCTGCTAATTTTAGGCCTATCTCTTTGCTTAATTGTGATGTCAAATTATATTCTAAATTGATATCTCAGAGATTGTTAGGAATTCTCCCGACTATAATACATGGAGATCAGGTGGGATTTACAAAGGGTAGGCAAGCTCCAGACGGCACTCGGAGAATTTTAGGTTTGCTGGAACAGGCTGGGAGGTTGCGGGAACCTTCTCTGCTCCTCACGTTGGATGCGGAGAAGGCTTTTGACAGGATTCATTGGGGATTTGCCTTTCAAGTTTTAGAAAAGTTGGGCTTCAGGGGACCTATTTTACTAGCCATTAAAGCTCTTTACTCCCGGCCTTCAGCTAAAGTACTAATTAATGGTTCTCTTTCCAATTCATTCCCTATAACCAATGGCACGCGACAGGGGTGTCCATTGTCCCCTTTTCTATTTCTAATGGTCATGGAACCATTTGCGGAGAAGATTCGCATGTCAGAAAACATAAGAGGCATTCCCGTAGGAGGGAGACAACATAAAATAGGGTTATTTGCAGATGACGTGATATTAGTGCTTACGGATCCTCTTACGTCCCTGAGAGAGGCCTCGAAACTTATATCTGCATTTGGGGCTGCCTCATATTACAAGATCAACGAGACTAAATCACAAATGTTACCTGTAGTAATGACGACATCTCTAAAAGCTGCCATTTCTGGGGAATTTCCCTTTCAATGGTCCAGCTCCTCCATAACTTATTTGGGGATCCAACTTACCTTTCCACTTTCTAATCTACAAGCTTGCAATTATGATCTATTATATACTAGTTTACAAAGCGATCTGTTAAAATATTCCCAGGCGGACCTCACTTGGCTGGGGCGTATAGTCATCTATAACAGCGGTCCCCAACCACCGGGCCGCGGCCCAGGACCGGGCCCTGAAGCGATGTCTGCCGGGCCGCGGCGGTAGCAGGGGACAAGGAGATAAGCGCTTCCATTGTGGAAGCGCTCATCTCCATAGTCATCTGTATCGCCGTCCTGAGGACGGCGATACAGATGCCTGTGCTGCGGTGGGGCAGGGGAGGGAGAGGCGTCTCCCCTGCCCGTTCCTCTGATAGGCTGCAGGCCTAGTGCCTGTAGCCTATCAGAGGCCAGCTCAGGCGGTGCGATGACGTCATCGCGCCGCCTGAGCCGTGCAGAGCGGGACACAGGCCGGAGGAGGCCTGCATCGCAGTGCTGCCAGGCTGATGGAGGTAAGTATTTGTTTTTTTTTTGTACAAAACTGAAGGAGAGGAGCACTATGGGCACTATAACTACTGTGTGGGGGGCACTATGGGCACTATAACTAATGTGTGGGGGGCACTATGGCACTATAACTACTGTGTGGGGGCACTATGGCACTATAACTACTGTGTGGGGGCACTATGGCACTATAACTACTGTGTGGGGGCACTATGGCACTATAACTACTGTGTGGGGCACTATGGCACTATAACTACTGTGTGGGGGCACTGTGGGCACTATAACTACTGTGTGGGGGGCACTATGGCACTATAACTACTGTGTGGGGGGCACTATGGCACTATAAACTACTGTGTGGGGGCACTATGGCACTATAACTACTGTGTGGGGGGCACTATGGCACTATAACTACTGTGTGGGGGCACTGTGGGCACTATAACTACTGTGTGGGGCACTGTGGGCACTATAACTACTGTGTGGGGCACTATGGGCACTATAACTACTGTGTGGGGGGCACTATATGGCACTATAACTACTGTGTGGGGGGCACTAATGGGCACTATGGGCAATAACTACTGTGTGGGGGGCACTATGGGCACTATAAACTACTTGTGTGGGGGCACTATGGCACTATAACTACTGTGTGGGGGCACTATAACTACTGTATGGGGGCACTATGGCACTATAACTACTGTATGGGGGCACTATGGCACTATAACTACTGTGTGGGGGCACTATGGCACTATAACTACTGTGTGGGGGCACTATGGCACTATAACTACTGTGTGGGGGCACTGTGGGCACTATAACTACTGTGTGGGGGCACTATGGGCACTATAACTACTGTGTGGGGGCACTGTGGGCACTATAACTACTGTGTGGGGGCACTATGGCACTATAATTACTGTGTGGGGGCACTGTGGGCACTATAACTACTGTGTGGGGGCACTGTGGGCACTATAACTACTGTGTGGGGGCACTATGGCACTATAACTACTGTGTGGGGGCACTATGGCACTATAACTACTGTGTGGGGGCACTGTGGGCACTATAACTACTGTGTGGGGGCACTATGGCACTATAACTACTGTGTGGGGGCACTATGGCACTATAACTACTGTGTGGGGGCACTAATGGGGAATAACTACTGTGTGGGGGCACTATGCTCCGCCCCCCAACAACCGCAGCGCCCGCCCCCCCCCCCATCCAAACCCCCCCCCCCCCCGGGCCCTGGGGAAATTGTGTAGCGAGAAACCGGGCCTTGGTGCAAAAAAGGTTGGGGACCACTGATCTATAAGATGATGATTTTACCAAAAATATTGTATTACTTTCGTACATTAGCTATTCCTTTGTCAAGGTCCACTCTGTTAAAGTTTCAAAGACAAATGTTATCTTATATTTGGAAGGGTGATAAACCTAGAGTAGCAGCCTCCATACTCTACTCTCATAGGAAACATGGGGGTATGGGCCTCCCTAATCTCACCCAATACTATAACACGATGGTGTTAAAACAACTGAAATGCTGGTGGTTACAAGAGAGTGCTATGAGCTGGGCTAATATAGAAACTGGCCTAAATGGGGGAACACCCCTCAAAGCATTGCTATTGGCACATTCTGTTGTACAGGATCTTCCTTTATCAGGGGTGCTCTCACTTGATGTTTCTGTTCAGGTTTGGAAGGAGGCTTTACAGAAATTTGCTGGGAATTCTCATATGAAAAGCATTCCCTTACCGATAGAAGTTTTAGAGGTTCTCATTCCAGACCTGTCGACCAAGGTGTGGAGAGAAAGGGGGATTCTGAATATACTTGATCTTTATGACAATCAATCTCTGCGTTCGTTCAAGACTTTACAGCAGCTGTATACTATACCCTCTGTTAAATACTTTGATTATATCAGAATTTGTGGATATTTGAAAAGGAGATTTTTATCACATTGTTCGATCCCTCTCTTTTTGTATAACATTATAGCAGTGCAATCCAAACAAGCAGATATACCTTCTAGACAATTATACACTACTTTCCTCACGGATAGGCTACTAGTAAAAAAGTCACACATACTGAATTGGGAATTAGATCTACAAGATTCCTATTCAACCACGGAATGGCAAAAAGCGATTCACATTACCATGCAATCTACCTCTTGCTCAAACTTATTAGAGGTATACCATAAGATTCTGGTTCGGTGGTATTATACTCCAGTTAAACTGTCCCAGATTTACCCTGGAGTAGACATGCACTGCTGGAGGTGTTCTAGATATAGAGGGGAATTGATGCACATTTTCTGGACTTGCCCTATACTTCATGGATTCTGGGCAAAGGTAGAGAACCTAATTAGCAGTATTTTTGATCGTCCTTTTCATTTAACAGCGGAGTTAGCTGTGTTGTCTATAGGGATTCACCATCTACCTCCTTTACAGAGAAAATTGACTTGTCATATATTATTAACCGCTAAGTTATTGATAGCACGGAAATGGAAATCTACCGAGCCTCCTTCAATAGTAGAGTTGGAAAACATGATCTCCACCCATTGCATTTATGAAAAAATTATAGCCTTCCGAAACAATAGGCTACCCTCCTTTGCTTCATGTTGGAAACCTTGGCTCGATCGCTTCCCATTGCCTGCCCTGAATTCTCACTAAAATACTTGTAATAACACAAAGCAGACCATAACTTGTTTGTTTAAATTTTCTTTATGTAAGTTGTTACTCAGTTATACTGAGTTTGGATCTCTTTCTTTAAAAACCAATAAAACTTTTCATTGAAAAAAAAAAATAAAGGTATCCAGGTCTTAGAATGGCCAAGTCAAAGTCCAGACCTGAATCCAATTGAGAATATGTGGAAAGAGCTGAAAACTGCTGTTCACAAACGCTCTCCATCCAACCTCAAAGAGCTCGAGCTGTTTTACAAGGAAGAATGGGCAAGAATTTCAGTCTCTAGATGTGCAAAACTTGGGGAGACATACCCCAAGCGACTGCAGCTATAATCGCAGCAAAAGGTGGCGCAACAAAGTATTAATGCAAGGGGGCCGAATAATTTTGAACGCCCCACTTTTCAGTTTTAATATTACAAAAAAAGTTTAAATGATCCAATAAATTTCGTTCCACTTCACAATTGTGACCCACTTGTTGTTGATTCTTCACAAAAAATTTAAAATGTTATATCTTTTTGTTTGAAGCCTGAAATGTGGCAAAAGGTTGAAAAGTTCCAGGCGGCCGAATCCTTTGGCAAGCCACTGTATGAACCTGACCTTGTTTAAAAGCGATACCAGAATCACATCCACTATATCAAAAGATATAGCTGTTAGAAATTGAGTCAGGAGTGAAAGCTGTTTTTACTTTCACCTTCAGCTGGGCACTTGGGAGCTGTTTTCCTGCAGAATAAAAGTGCTTTTCCTGGACGTGTAATACAGACACACAGTGCACACAGGTATGTCTGGGATGTGACATGTAATACAGACACACAGTGCACACAGGTATGTCTGGGATGTGACATGTAATACACACACACAGTGCACACAGGTATGTCTGGGATGTGACATGTAATACAGACACAGTGCACACAGGTATGTCTGGGATGTGACATGTAATACAGACACACAGTGCACACAGGTATGTCTGGGATGTGACATGTAATACAGACACACAGTGCACACAGGTATGTCTGGGATGTGACATGTAATACACACACACAGTGCACACAGGTATGTCTGGGATGTGACATGTAATACACACACACAGTGCACACAGGTATGTCTGGGATGTGACATGTAATACAGACACACAGTGCACACAGGTATGTCTGGGATGTGACATGTAATACACACACAGTGCACACAGGTATGTCTGGGATGTGACATGTAATACAGACACACAGTGCACACAGGTATGTCTGGGATGTGACATGTAATACACACACACACAGTGCACACAGGTATGTCTGGGATGTGACATGTAATACAGACACACAGTGCACACAGGTATGTCTGGGATGTGACATGTAATACACACACACAGTGCACACAGGTATGTCTGGGATGTGACATGTAATACAGACACACAGTGCACACAGGTATGTCTGGGATGTGACATGTAATACAGACACACAGTGCACACAGGTATGTCTGGGATGTGACATGTAATACACACACACAGTGCACACAGGTATGTCTGGGATGTGACATGTAATACAGACACACAGTGCACACAGGTATGTCTGGGATGTGACATGTAATAGACACACAGTGCACACAGGTATGTCTGGGATGTGTCTGCAATCTTCTGTGGGGCACTGCTCTTAGTTATATTGGTGAAAATTAGGTGACAGACTCCCTTTAAGCAATTCTGTGTAATGTAAATATCCCAATCGCTTCAGCAAACTCAATAAATTCATGTGATAAGTGATACCAGAAACATAGAAATAAACGGATGGATGGTTGGATGGTTGGATGGGGCTCATGAAAGGCAGTTCATACATAATGTAATTACAGACACAATTAGAGAGGAATATGCAAGACACAACAGCAATATAACAGAGTGTACTTAGCAGCCTCTCCAAACTGCAACCCTCAAGGGAATGTCAGCTCTGCAGCTCCTTACATAATGTGTGTGATGTTATAATATTCATACAGTTTTTTATGAAACCAGCAACAGCTCACTATCTCTGCAATACAAGCAATAAAATACATTATATCCTATTGAATAAATCATAATAAAGACATTGCTTTACATTTCCCTTGTATTATCAGATATGCACAGTAGTGGGCACTGCAAGCAAATTATTAGGCTGTGAGCACATGCTGCAGAAATTCAAATACACAGCACGCCATATCTGCAATGCAATAGCTTAAATTCACATGCAATATGTGCAGGTTTTTTATCATCCCCTGTATGCCAGAAAACTGACACCAAAAAGTTGCAAATCTTGGCACATTCACTGCTTGTGGAAAATTCTGCGACTTGGTGGTAAGGAGGGGTGGGGGGGGGAGTTTGGTTCCTACCCGCATGCCATTTTTCCAAAAAGTGGGAAGAGCCAGTGTGCCAGTGGTGTGGAGTCGGGTCCATTCAGTGCACTGACCTGCACAGATTAAGGCCCCATTCACGCGACCGTATTATTGCGGGTCCGCCATAATACTGGGGCTACCCGGCGTGTTTTCTGCACCGCTCGGAACACACAGCCAGGCGGCCCCATTCAAAATGCCTATACTTGTCCATGCCATGCATGCGGACAAGTATAGGACATGCTTCATATTTTTCAGCGGAGCAGCGGCCCAGAGCTAGCTCCTTGCGGCGGCTCCCCGCTCCCATAGAGGTGAATGGGGCCGCATCTATTCCGCAGTGTTGCTGAATAGATACGGCTCAATTCACATTGTCGTGTGAATGGGGCCTAACTGACATGTGCTTCTACAATACTTCAGAGAGACCCAGCACATTAGATTGAAGGAACGGCTCCCCCGATCACCGTGTGGGGAGCCATTCTTGATCTGGAAGCATGCACTTCCGGTTAGATGCTGGTTAAATGTTTGCAATCGGCGTTATCGCTGGTTGCAGACATTAGCCCCGGGCCTCTGCCATTTGAAACAGTAGAGACCCAGCATCTGCGGCACCTTCTGTACTCGCGACTGGGCTCCATATTTAAAACTCCTCCTTCCACCATACATGTATGGGGCTGGGACTAAAAGAAGTTTTCCCAACATAGCAAGTGATTGTCATGATTTCTTTTCACCAGTTAGGGTTTAACACTGGCAATGTTCTTGCAGAGTCTAGCATGCTCCCAATCTTTACATGAACCACCAGTTGCACAAGTCCCCTTAAATTTGTTGGCCACTTTCTAAAACAATTTCCAAAATGCCATAACCTTGTGGGTACTAGAAAACCCCAAACACCCTGATTCCAATCCTTACCAGTACACCCCGATTCAGTGTCCACCACTGCCCATGGATTCCATCTGTAAACTGTGGATGCCTGCAACCACCATGCTGACCACAAGAGGGAGCTCCAATGTATAATATGGCATACTAACCACTAGTGAGCTCTCCAGCATGTACTACTGTGAGCCAATCACTAGAGGGAGTTCTGGCTCTGGAACAGTTAAAAGATGATGTCTAATTATGTAGTTCAATGTATAATGTGGGCCATTTATATGGATACACCTAAATAAAATGGGAATGGTTGGTGATATTAACTTCCTGTTTGTGGCACATTAGTATATGGGAGGGGGGAAACTTTTCAAGATGGGTGGTGACCATGGCAGCCATTTTGAAGTCGGACATTTTGGATCCAACTTTAGTTTTTTCAAAGGGAAGAGGTTCATGTGAAACATGAAACTTATTGAGAATTTCACAAGAAAAACAATGGTGTGCTTGGTTTTACCGTAACTTTATTCTTTCATGAGTGATTTACAAGTTTCTGACCACTGTTCAAAGTGCTGCCCATTGTGTTGGATTGTCAATGCAACCCTCTTCTCCCACTCTTCACACACTGATAGCAACACCGCAGAAGAAATGCTAGCACAGGCTTCCAGTATCTATAGTTTCAGGTGCTGCACATCTCGTATCTTCACAGCATAGACAATTGCCTTCAGATAACCCCAAAGATAAAAGTCTAAGGGGGTCAGATCAGGAGACCTTGGGGGCCATTCAACTGTTACATGATGATGTGTTTCCCTCTTTATGCACTGAAGCTGCCACAATCCCTGAGTTTTTCCAGCAAGATGGTGCACCACCGCATTATGGGTGTCAGGTCCGAGCATTCCTAGATGAACAGTTTCCTGGAAAGTGGATTTGTCGTCGTGGGCCAGTAGAATGGCCCCCAAGGTCTCCCGATCTGACCCCTTTAGAATTTTGTTAGGTATAAATAACATAATATTTTTATTCTCTGGGTCAGTATGATTACAGTGATACCAAATACATATAGTTTTTTTAACGCTTTATTACTTTTTTGCAATAAAACCCCTTTTTTTAAAAGGAAAAAAATGTTTTTGCATTGCCATTTCCCAAGACCCATAACTTTTTTTTATTTTTCTTTCTATGGAGTTGTGTAAGGGCTTGATTTTTGCAGGACGACTTGTATCCCTCTGTCAGTGCCCACAGCATGTAAAGTGTTAAACAGCCTGGCTGACACTCCTGCCAGTCCAGGCTGTTAGAGCAGGACCATGGATCTCAAATTAGAGCTGAGTCCCTACTCCCCGCTGCACAGCGGCCCAGCCTAAGGCCCCTTAGTAACTGCCATAAAAAGGCATATGGGTGGTCTCTAAGGGGTTAATAGTCCAGTGGGTGGTCCTATCAGTGTCAATCACTGATAAGACCGCCCACAAGGCTCTTGAGTAGGTAGTATTGATTTGTCTCATCAAGAATTCTTCACTTGTGAGGGTCTGTCCCCGCTGATGAAGAAGCTCCCCCTTCTGCTTGATAGACAGGGCCGGCTCCGAAGTAGCGTCTCAAGCGCAGTGGCTCTGCTTCCGCTTCCAGAGCAGCAACTGTGCATGCGCCACTACATTTCCGTAAGAATCAATTAGCTCATTTCTAGTCCTGAGCATAGAAAGAACAGTGATTTAAATATACAAATTGCAAGTATTGCTGAATCATTTCTCATAGAACTATACATCCATCTGCCCAGCTCCTCCTGCTCTATAACGTGCTGCCTGCAGACTGCTCTGCAGTTTTACAATGAAAGGTTTAAACCTATTTAGGTGAACAACAACAAAATGGTGTTCATCGGTGGACATCTACTTTAAGGATATTTGACTGAGGAACAAATCTGACAAGGTTTCATTTGAATAATGATTCTTGGCTTGAGGATTGTCCAGATGAATCAATCTGGGTGGAATTAAATAATTCATGGTAATGGTTTCTTTTAACTTGAATTATTCAATATAATGGAAGTTATTTTTTTATTGAAATGAGTCATGGAGAAAGTTATGCATCAGAGAGGCGTAAGATTTCTATTATTTTCATTCAATATAAGTGTTCAATGTATCAAGACCTCATTTCAAGGCAAAGGTCTGAACTGGGGGTAGACCATGTCTGGGCCCAAGCATTTCTGGATGTGCACGTCTGTCAAACACTGCCAGTAGCTGGGGCCATCTTATCAGGAATATGGAACACAGAGCAAATACAAATATAAGGCCCCTTTCACACGAGCGTCACGGATTAGGTCCGTATGTGTTCAGGGTGCGTTCAGGAAAACTCGCACCATTTTGCAAGCAAGTTCAGTCAGTTTTGTCTGCGATTGCGTTCAGTTTTTTCCGCGCGGGTGCAATGCATTTTAATGCGTTTTTCACGTGCATGAAAAAAACTGAAGGATTACAAACAACATCTCTTAGCAACCATCAGTGAAAAATGCATTGCATCCGCACTTGCTTCAGGATGCAATGTGTTTTTCACTGAAGCCCCATTCACTTCTATGGGGCCAGGGCTGCGTGAAAAACGCAGAATATAGAACATGCTGCGTTTTTCACTCAACACAGAACTGATGCGTGAAAAAAACACTCATGTACACAGACCCATTGAAATGAATAGGTCAGGATTCAGTGCGGGTGCTATGCGTTCACGTCACGCATTGCACCCTCGCGGAAAACTCGCTTGTGTGAAAGAGGCCTAAAACTTCTGACATACAGGATTTTGGAACAGGTGCTTAGGAACCTGGAGCATCAGAGAGACAACAGTCCTTGAACCGAGAGCCATAGGAACAGAGATCCTCTGGAACACAGCAGATCCTGGAGGATCCTGTCTTTTTTTAACCTCCGACATGTATGGTTTAAAGGGGCATACTGGAGATGTGCGAACCACTCGAGATTGGTATAAGTTGGTATGAACTGAAGTTGCTCCAGTTGCCCTGAAAGTTGGTATATAACCCCCTCTAGTGTCCTAGGACTCATAATTTTTTAGGGAAAAATTATTATGTCTTTTCATTTATTTTTTATGATTTTTTTTTTCCTCCTCAAGCTCTGGAACACAATGACAGCAATAGTAAATGATGTCTGAGTGAGACTGACATACATAGTTAAAGGGTTTCTGTCATCAGAATTTAGCCTACAAAACCGAGTGTCATTTGCAAATCGCAAATGACACCTGATGACAGAAAGCCTTCTTTTATAGAAAACTGTATGGTAGTTTTTGTTAAAATAGTGTTTTTATAATATGCTAATTAGGCCCCCTAGGTGCAGTAGGCGTGAACCCTGCACCTAGGAGCGGCCGTAATAACGCCCCTTACCCCTCCTCCCTTGCGTTGATTGACAGGGCCGGGCAGCCATCTCTTTCGTCTCCTGGCCCTGTACGATCGCGAACTCCCGCGCCTGCGCATTGCGATAAGCAATCCGCGCATGCGCATTGATGAAGCCGGGACCGCCGGGTCGCCGGCTCTCAACGCGCATGCGTAGATTGCTTATCGCAATGCGCAGGCGCGGGAGTTCGCGATCGTACAGGGACGGGAGACGAAAGAGATGGCTGCCCGGCCCTGTCAATCAACGCAAGGGAGGAGGGGTAAGGGGCGTTATTACGGCCGCTCCTAGGTGCAGGGTTCACGCCTACTGCACCTAGGGGGCCTAATTAGCATATTATAAAAACGCTATTTTAACAAAAACTACCATACAGTTTTCTATAAAAGAAGGCTTTCTGTCATCAGGTGTCATTTGCGATTTGCAAATGACACTCGGTTTTGTAGGCTAAATTCTGATGACAGAAACCCTTTAAGGGTAAACACACAAGCACTGCGTTCTCTTGAAACAGTTGATCAGCGAGGGTGTTGGGAGTCGGACCCCTACCAATCTGATATTGACCTGAAGATAGGTCTTCAATATAGGAAACTGGCCAACCCCCTTTAGATGGCCCCAAGGCCCTGAGCTGCTCCTGAAACTTGGGCCCCAATATTTCTTTAATATCGCCCTGTCACACTGGTGCTGATGTAAGTACTCCCAACACATACATCAACTGTATCCATAGGCATCCATGGGCTGGATGGAGGCCAATGGAGCGTCCTTTTGGTCTCCGTCAGGTCTGTTTTTGTTGTCTTTTTTTTATCTTGTATGGAATAGTGCAGTCTACTTCACTAGTGCTAAAGACATATTTAGATGAACATTATGTTCAGTACTACCCAACATACAGGAGAATACATCACTATATACCTTTTACATCAAGTGATATCTCCTCGGATTACACACAATTTCTCATCTTCTCCATTCTGAGAAAACCAGTTCTGTCCAGTACACAAGGGACACAGCTGTATAGTTCTGATGACAACTTCCGGCTTCAGAGCTAATCTCAAACATCTGATTGGCAGTATTACAGAGTGTCTGACCCCTGCTGATCAGATATGTATGGGTAATAAATGTAAAAGGAGTGGACTACCCCTTTAATAATGGAAGCTGTAAAAATCTCTATGCACTGAGCTCCCCCTAGTGGCAGGGCCGTTTTAAGACATTGGTGGGCCCAGTGCAAAGATCAAGAGTGGGCCCCCCCCCCCTTTCAGGTAAACTTTACAGATTGCAAAATGGCTAACTTTTTTTTCTTAACAAGTCGCATCATTGTGTTTATTATCTCTGTACAGTGACATCACTGTGTTTATTATCCCTGTACGGTGACATCACTGTGTTTATTATCCCTGTACAGTGACATCACTGTGTTTATTATCCCTGTACGGTGACATCACTGTGTTTATTATCCCTGTACAGTGACATCACTGTGTTTATTATCTCTGTACTGTGACATCACTGTGTTTATTATCCCTGTACAGTGACATCACTGTGTTTATTATCCCTGTACAGTGACATCGCTGTGTTTATTATCCCAGTGCAGGAAGAGGTAAGTGGTCTGTGTTTGTGTGATTGTTTTCTATTTTTCAGGGTCGTGAATGCAGAGGACTACGTCGGATTCGGTGGACTACGTCGGACCAGCTTTTTTTTTTTTTTTTTCATAAAATGGTCAAACAGGGGTCTGGGGGAGTGTTTATTTCAATAAAATGTTTTATACTTGTGTGTGTGTATTTTTTTTTACAATACTACAGTTTTAGTAATTACGGCTATCTACAGACGGCCCTGATTACTAATACTGGGCTTAGTGCTGGCCGGTATGGCAGGCCAGCACTAACCCCAACATCTATTACCTCGGCACCCACCGCCACCAGGGGTGCCGAGAAGAGCCGGGTACCCGCAGGACCGGACCTTCAAATTGAGGGTCTGGCTCTGGGGCGGCTGCAGGCTGGTACCATTAGGCTGGGAAGGGCCAATAACTGTGTCCCTTCCCACCCTGGTAGTGCCAGGCTGCCGCTGCTGGTTGTATCTGGCTGGAAAAGGAAAAAAGGGGGGGACCCCACGCCATTTTTTTACAAAAATAATTAAATAATTTTAAAAAAAATGGCGTGGGGTCCCCCCTTTTTTCCTTTTCCATCCAGATACAACCAGCAGCAGCAGCAGCCTGGCACTACCAGGGTGGGAAGGGACACGGTTATTGGCCCTTCCCAGCCTAATGGTACCAGCCTGCAGCCGGCCCAGAGCCAGACCCTCAATTTTGAAGGTCCGGTCCTGCGGGTACCCGGCTCTTCCCGGCACCCCTGGTGGCGGTGGGTGCAGAGGTAATAATGTTGGGGTTAGTGCTGGCCTGCCATACCGGCAAGCACTAAGCCCAGTATTAGTAATCAGGGCCGTCTGTAGATAGCCATAATTACTAAAGCTGTAGTATTGGAAAAAAAAAATACACACACACAAGTATAAAACATTTTATTGAAATAAACACTCCCCCAGACCCCTGTTTGACCATTTTATGAAAAAAAAAAAAAAAAGCTGGTCCGACGTAGTCCACCGAATCCGACGTAGTCCTCTGCATTCACGACCCTGAAAAATAGAAACAACACAACACAGACCACTTACCTCTTCCTGCACTGGGATAATACACACAGCGATGTCACAGTACAGGGATAATACACACAGCGATGTCACTGTACAGGGATAATAAACACAGTGATGTCACAGTACAGAGATAATAAACACAGCGATGTCAGTGTACAGGGATAATAAACACAGTGATGTCACCGTACAGAGATAATAAACACAGTGATGTCACCGTACAGAGATAATAAACACAGTGATGTCACAGTACAGAGATAATAAACACAGTGATGTCACTGTACAGGGATAATAAACACAGTGATGTCACAGTACAGGGATCGGCGTCTCGTGGCCCAATCAGACCTCAGATCAGCGTCTCGTGCCCCCATCAGACCTCAGGTCGGCGTATCGTGCCCCCATCAGACCTCGGGTCAGCGTCTTGAGCCCCCATCAGACCTCAAATAGCGTCTTGTGCCCCCATCAGACCTCAGGTCAGCTTAATGTGCCCCATCAGACCTCAGGTCAGCTCTTGTGCCCCCATCAGACCTCAGGTCAGCTCTTGTGCCCCCATCAGACCTCAGGTCAGCATCTTGTGCCCCATCAGACCTCAGGTCAGCTCTTGTGCCCCCATCAGACCTCAGATTAGGGTCTTGTGCCCCATCAGACCTCAGATCAGCGTCTTGTGCCCCCATCAGACCTCAGGTCAGCTTAATGTGCCCCCATCAGACCTCAGGTCAGCTTAATGTGCCCCCATCAGACCTCAGGTCAGCTCTTGTGCCCCCATCAGACCTCAGATTAGGGTCTTGTGCCCCATCAGACCTCAGATCAGCGTCTTGTGCCCCCATCAGACCTCAGGTCAGCTTAATGTGCCCCATCAGACCTCAGGTCAGCTTAATGTGCCCCCATCAGACTCAGGTCAGCCATTTCTGCCCCCATCAGACCTCAGGTCAGCCATTTCTGCCCCCATCATCAGACCTCAGGTCAGCCAAACCACCCCCCCGCCCCCCCGCCCAGCCACAAAAAATACTTACAAAAAGCTGCTCCGGTCTTCTTCTCCTTCTCCTGCGCGCGCCTTCTTCTCCTGCAGTGTGTGATCCCGCGAGACCTGTGACCCAGCGCTGGATCTCGCGGGATCACACAGCCAGCCCAGGAGGAAGAGCGCAGCCAGGAGTCGGAGACCGAGATCGGCAGGGTAAGCATTAAAGAACCCCCCCCCCCAAGTGTCCTAGAGTCCGGGCCCCATAGGGCAGTACCAGTTGTACTGCCCTATCGGCGGTCCTGCACACCCATACCGGCCAGTTGTAAGGGGGCCCCCCCCACGTGACCTATTGGTGGGCCCGGTGCAGATGCACCATATGCCCTATGAATAAAGCGGCCCTGCCTAGTGGTGTCTGCCAGAAAATGTAGTGAATCTATGTTGGGAACAGTAGATGCAGGGAACCCTCCCCTGGGCCCCATAGCAGTAGCCCACTGACCTACCTATGCATAATTATGAGCGGGCATCCTCAGATCTGGACCTCTATTCCGTACCTTGAATTTGAGTTAGTATCCTGAACTCTATATTGTGCATGTATCTTGAGGCCTGTATCTTGAACCTTGTATCCTCTTACAGTGGAACCTGCACCTGGTGTCCTTGGCTCTGCTGTTCTTGATGCAAACTTGGCCATGATGCTCCTGCTGTTCAGCTCTGCTATGTTACTACCAGTACCAGACATAGAATATCTGTTACTTTACAAACATGGCTCTGCCGTTATGTATTGTGACTTAACTTTGCATTACGTTTGACATTAGTTTACCATTAGAGATGAGCGAGCACTAAAATGCTCGGGTGCTCGTTATTCGAGTCGAACTTTTCCCAATGCTCGGGTGCTCGTTTCGAATAACGAACCCCATTGAAGTCAATAGGAGACTCGAGCATTTTTTGCAGGGGACCAAGGCTCTGCCTAGGGAAGGCTGGGTGAAAACCTGTAAACCTCAGAAAATGATGGAAACACCACGGAAATGGACAGGAAACAGCAGGGGCAGCATGCATGGATGCCTCTGAGGCTGCCTAATCCCACCATTACCCCAAATTCTCAGGCAACAGCCTGGTGGTTACCCTCATGGCAATTGTGCTCACCCAGACCAAGAAAGGCGAGGCACATGCCCATCACATGTTAGGGAAGCACCCAACTAGGTGCAACGAAGGTCCATCACCGCCAATTTTCAGGGACACGGTAATGGTGACCCACTTAAAAATGCTGCCTGACAACCTGGCGGTGAACCCCTGATTGTCTGTCTTTCAATAAGATTGCAGTGTAAAGCATGGTGGTGAGCCTCAGTAATAAGATTGCAGTGTAAAGCATGGTGGTGAGCCTCAGTATGACTTTTTAGATGGAGATTGCATGTGGTCTCGTACTCCGTGGAACCCCATAGTCACCCCTTCTCTGATGTGCTAGCCCAGAACATTCTCTGCCCCAATTCGCAAGACCTTTTGCAGTCTCCGTGTGCTGACAGTGGGGATTTACCAGTGTTGTCTGAGGAGGTGGTGGACAATGGCGAGACACAGGTGTCGGGGGGTGAGGTAGTTGTATGGGAAGCAAGTTACAGTGGGGATGCCTTGGGGGGACTTTCTCATGATGGGACAGATTCAACTTGGGTGGATCAGGCACAGGAACAGATCAATTTTTTTTTTTTTTTTGTGTTTATTTAACTTTTATTTAGCACAAATAACCACAGAGATATTTATTCGTTCTCTTCGCTGCGCAGTCTGGCGTTGGGGTTCGTCACTTTGATGGCGAGCTGTGCCGCTCTCTCCACAATGGTCTTTCGGTTCTTTGAGGAGACGTTGAGGAGATCAGTGAAATTCAGTGAATGACGACGCAGGACCCCAACTTAAAAATTTAGCATCAACCGGTACAGTCGTAAATTATGAGCTTGATCAAGTGTGGCATGTGTTCTCTGTATTCTTCTCAGTTTATTACCGTATATGGCAGCTATCCGGAAAAATAGTTTGGAGAGAGAGAAAGATAGGAAAAAGATGTAAATTGTTTGGAGAGAGGGCCTGTAGGTGGACCTCCGGAAAAATTGTTTGGAGAGAGAGCCTGTAGTTGGACCTCCGGAAAAATTGTTTGGAGAGAGGGCCTGTAGGTGGACCTCCGGAAAAATAGTTTGGAGAGAGGGCCAGTAGGTGGACCTCCGGAAAAATTGTTTGGAGAGAGGCCCTGTAGGTGGACCTCCGGAAAAATTGTTTGGAGAGAGGGCCTGTAGGTGGACCTCCGGAAAAATTGTTTGGAGAGAGGGCCTGTAGGTGGACCTCCGGAAAAATTGTTTGAAGAGAGGGTCTGTAGGTGGACCTCCGGAAAAATTGTTAGGAGAGAGGGCCTGTAGGTGGACCTCCGGAAAAATTTTTGGAGAGAGGGCCTGTAGGTGGACCTCCAGAAAATTGTTTGGAGAGGGCCTGTAGGTGGACCTCTGAAAAAATTGTTTGAAGAGAGGGCCTGTAGGGGGCCCTCCTGAAAAATTGTGGTAAAAGAGTGCCAGTTGGACCTCTAAAAAATGGCGTTTTTTTGGTCAGCGTTAGGCAAAGACGACATGGAGGAGGAGGAGGAGTAGGAGGAGTAGAGAAGAGGAATCGGATACATAAGTAATGTTAATCTTCAGCTGCTTTCTCCCGGAGGAGATTTGAATTCCGGTGAAATCCAGGCTTTGTTCATTTTAATAAGCGTCAGCCTGTCAGCGCTGTCAGTTGACAGGCGTGTACGCTTATCGGTGATGACGCCATCAGCTGCACTGAATACCTGCTCTGACAGCACGCTAGCGGCAGGGCAGGCCAGCACTTCCAAGGCGTACAGCGCCAGTTCAAGCCACATGTCCAGCTTTGAAACCCAGTAGTTGTATGGAGCAGAGTGATCGCTACGGACGTTGGTATGGTCAGCTAGGTACTCCCTCACCATCTTTCTGTACAGCTCCCCCCTACTCTGCCTAGACTGGGGACAGGTGACAGTGTCTTGCTGGGGTGACATAAAACTGGCAAAGGCCTTGGAGAGCGTTCCCCTGCCAGTGCTGGACAAGCTGCCTGCTTCGGCTCCTCTCCCCCGCTACTTGGCCCACAGAACCATGCCTCTGCCGCTAGCAGCGTCAGATGGGAAGGATTGTTTCAGCTTGTGCACCAGGGCTGTTGATATCTATTCACTCTCATACTCCTTTCCTCTGCAGGGATGAGAGTGGAAAGGTTCTACTTGTACCGTGGGTCCAGGAGAGTGAACACCCAGTAATCGGTGTTTGAAAAAATGCTTCTAACGCGAGGGTCACGGGATAGGCAGCATAACATGAAGTCTGCCATGTGCGCCAGAGTCTCAACACGTAAGAATTCCCTCTCCTCACTGGCCTGACTCTCCATTTCCTCCTCCTCCTCCTCCTCCAAGTCCTCCTCTTCAGCCCATACACGCTCAAGAGCTAAGGACTGAGCACTGGTACCCTCTACTGTCTGGCCGACATTCTCCTCCTCTTCCTCCTCATCCTCATCCCCCTCCTCCGATACGCGCTGAGAAACAGACCGGAGGGTGCTCTGGCTATCAAGCGACGTATCTTCCTCCACCATCTCTTGTGACAAGCGCAAAGCATCCGACTTCATGCTGAGCAGTGAGTTTTTCAACAGGCAAAGCAGCGGGATGGTGAGGCTGATAATGGCGGCATCGCCGCTGACCATCTGTGTTGACATCCACGTCCACTCCTCATTGTAGACTTGAGGAATCTGACTGACCTGACTACCAGTTCTGGTGGAAGTTGACATCTGGCAGTCTACAATCGCTCTGCGCTGCTGGTAAACTCTGGATAACATGTTTAATGTCGAATTCCATCTCGTGGGAACGTCGCACAACAGTCGGTGAGCAGGCAGTTGTAGGCGGCGCTGCGCTGCCCTGAGAGTGGCAGCATCTG
>ONZH01002040.1:0-32590 GCA_900303285.1 Rhinella marina
ATGCGGCTATTTTACCGCAACCAACTCCATTTTTCACTGGACTGTAGTACATATAGGACTGAGAGAAAATATGTATTTTATAGTACGTGACGGCTGCTGTACAGCACACTACAGACTGTAGGTATATATAATGAAGAAAATACGTAGTCTTTAATGGCGGCTATTGCTACCGCAAACCACTGTCCCATTTTTCACTGGACTGTAGTACATATAACTGAGAAAATACGTAGACTTTAAATGGCGGCTGAGAGAAAATATGTATTTTATAGACTGACGCTGCTGTACAGCACACTACATAATTGTTAACTGGACTGAAGTGTATAGAAATGAGAGAAAAAACGTATTACCTAGACTGCACTACAGATCCCAGCAAGCCAAGGTACAGTAGCAGCAGCAGCAAAAATGAGTACTGAGACGACTTTGGGCAATTTCTTTTGGGTCTTTGTGGACCACGTGCTGTCCCTTCTGCCACCAGTCGCTGTGCACAGTGTGCAGCCAAGATGGCGGTAGCTGCACTACAAGTCCCAGCCAGCAGCCAGGAGGAGACCAAAAAAAAAGGTGCTTGTAGCCCTTAGAAGGGCTGTTGGGTTCTTTGAGCATGATTCCTGCCTAACAAACATCTAAATTCAGGCCCTAACACTCTCCCTGACAGACAGCAGCTCTGTCCTTAATCTCATGCAGGCGGCATCTGACGCGAGCAGCGCGGGACCAGATTCTTATATTCCCAGGTCATCTGATCTGGCCAGCCAATCCCTGCTATCGACTTGAAGGTGCCCCACGTGATGCTAGGAGGTACCAAAGACTCTCCTGCATGTTGATTGGCTGAGAAAAGGCGCCTAACATGCAGGAAGAGGAAGATGCCATCTCCTCAAGGATCGCAATATGCTCGTCCGAGTATCGAGCATATGCGAATACCCTAATGCTCGAACGAGCACCAAGCTCGGACGAGCATGTTCGCTCATCTCTAGTCATCATCATCATTATCATCCTGCTCCTCCACCTCATCCTCCTCCTCCAGGGGACTTTCTCCATGTGGGTTCCCTAGAGCTACAGGGCAGCCAGCAAAACAGTAAGCTGTCCCTTGTTGCATCAGCGGGACCAACTGCTCTAAGATTAACATCGGGTGGATGACATCATTTATGCTGCAGTTGTCCGTACTAACAAGTTTTGTGGCCTCATTGAAAGGCTTCAGCATATGACAGGCATCTCTGAGCTGCCATTTCCTGACCTCAAAACAAAATGTGCTCCCTGATGAGGTGGTTTGGTGCATGACAAAATCATTCACACTTTCCGCTGGTCATAAAGATACTGCAAAATCTGCAAGGTGGAATTTCAGCGAATAACGTTGCAGATTAAGTGTTATAATGGTAGACCATTCTTTTCCAGAAAGTCCAGGAGGGTATTCCTTGCCACATAAGGACAGTCTCCTGGTCATGGACAGCACCCTCTCCAAGCCAGTATACTTTTTCAAAAAGCTTTGCATGATTCAATTGATTGTGTGTGCCACGCAGGGAGCATGTGTTATTTTCCCCAAATGCAGCGCAGTCACAATGTTGATGTCATTGTTGCTGACCACCTTGCTCAGTTGGAGTTGACAGGGAGACAGCCAGTGGGATGTTTGCTACTTACCTATGTGACTACTCTCCCCCGGGTCCGCATTTTATCAGCAAAAAATGCGGATCGGAGCCCGCAAAATATACTGTTGTGTGAAAGAAGCCTTATACATATAATGGGGAGGAGGTGCCCTATTTTAGTTGGTGGATGAGAGTATGTCAATAGAGGAGGACATGGAGGAGGCAGATAAGCGCCTGGTGTGGGATCAAATGTGAAATTGTCAATAGGATCTGGCCTTGTTGCTGTGGTGCTGCCTCGCCATAGCCGAGGGAAAATATTGACCGAGTGCTCAAGGCATGCAAATCTCTGCCTGTAATAGCTGTTCCAGTTGTCCAATTTGGCATGCAACTTGCTGCACAATGAGTATTGTCATTTTAAACAATTGTTTTGAACAGCAACAAAAAAGACGGCTGGACAGAAGAATGTCGTATAGCAGAATTAAATTTTGTTTATTGCACAGAACAGCGGCACCATTACCACATCAAAATAGTAATGCACCACTGGTAACTTGGCCAGGTGGGAGTGTAGCTTGCACAAGCTAATTGCTAGTTGAAAATAGTTTTCTCATGGCCACACATTCCGTTATGGATACCTCATGAGGAAGCTGAGGACAAGGAGGAGGTGAAGTTTGAGCAGGAGAAGAAGCAGCTGATGATGCTGATGATGATGACAAGCATAAAGGGATGCAAGCTGGCTTCCACAAAGAAAAACTATTCCTTTTTACTGTCACCTTATGTCCTGCAATAGGCCCTGCTGACCATATTTGTGTTTCAATGCCCATGTCTTATTTTAATCCTGCAGATCTTGCTCATTACTGTGGTTTTGTGTGCTGGACTTGTGGTCAAAACCTCCATACGTAAGTTGCTCGGGCAAATCTAGAGGCAGCCAAGCTTGGCCAATGGTAGGTTATGTTTGGAGCCTGCGTTCACAGTATCAGTGGCATCACCCCTTCCTTAGCTGAGCACAAGAGAAACAGATCTGGCCCTGAAAGTTTTTGGGGAGATTTTGGCTGTGCAATACTTAATACTTGTGGCAAATGCCCTATCCCCTTGATGTCTCCTCCTCCTTAGCACCCCGATCTGACTCCAATTTCTTGTCCCACTCACAATTATCATTATAGTTCTCATTGTGGACTCCTAGGCCCTCTATCCTATTCCATGCTCTGTATTTGCCTTGAGTGGTTCTATTGCTACCACTGCTGCCACTACCATGTAGTGCCATTACTATGACTACTATTGGCTATATGAATGGTGCTGCTACCACTTCTACTACCTACATTCTGCCTCTTGGATGACAAGGGCTGGGTCTTTTGTTTTGCGTTCTTCAATTTTCTAGACATTTTATTATGAGGCCTATAAATAAAAACAGGTTTACTATAAATGAAAAGTCATGGGTTTCGTACAAACAGATACTAGCAAAATTGCAAGTGTGTTTTCTGTAATTTAAAGACAGAGGCGCAATTAAATGTCCTTCCCTTCTATAAATACACTGCACATTACTATTGAAAATTTACTTGGGAATAATGCAGTGTTTGGAGACAAACTTCTTTGAACTTTGCATGGGTTTAATATCATGGTTTATCAATGACATTTTTGTACTATAAAAACAGTCCAATGCAATAATGTTTCCACTGCCATCAATATAATAAAATGGTAAAATGGTTTTGCTATAATGCAACATGTTTAATAGCACAGATATAATGCACTGAAAAAAAATGTGCATTTGTTCAGTGTTTGCAACAGAATGCTATTAGGGTCCTGTGCTGGCAATAATGAACTGTAAAAACTTGGGGTTTTGAAAAAAGAAAGCTGTCTTTCTGTTCACATGAAATAATGATTTATTTAATTTTCTTTGCAGGGTGTTGGTTTTGTAATGTAGAACTAGGCTAGACTAGGCTGAATTGCTACTGTATATCACCTCAAACAAAAATGGCCCTTTAAGTAAGTAATACCTGTATATATATATATATATATATATATATATATATATATATATATATTACTCAGATACCCATCCAACATAAATATAATACACAGAAAAAATCTTAATAAAATTTCAAAACTTTATTAATTCAAAATTTATTCAAAATGAAGATTAAATAAGTATTAGTAGCAGCATGCATATATAAATATACAAGGACATACTGCAAACAGTTTTACATGAACTATACCCTATCAATATAGTAAAATCAACATATACCTACAAGCTATTTATGGTTTATTTGATAGTCACATGATAACCTCAGATCAACACATCATGGCATACTGTAGTGTAGGCGATGCCTAACAAATAGGGTCAGTATAACAGTAACACTGACCAGTGAGGCCCTGCACCTCAACGTGTGTTTCAGTTTCTGCATATTCATAAATTCATAATGCTTGATAATAAACTGGCTAGTTTGTAAGACAAGTATCAATATAAATGTAAATAGTAGCAGTGGCTATATTTGTAACTCCATTGAACAGCTGCTTGCAGTATTTAGTCACCAATCTTTAATCACAATGTCCTACACCATGTCTGGTGCAGTTTACTGGTGCCTATCAGCATGTCACCGACAGTATAATAAACTGTACTGCATAAGATGTACCATGTATTACAGAAGCGATCAAAAGATTGTCTTTCAAAGTTACCTTGTGGGAATATTAAATGGATAATAATTTTTTTATAAAAAAAAATAATAATACACTCCATTGAAAAAAGCATTTAATTTTTTTTTTTGTAAAAAACCTGTCATTTCTCCTGTTTAGTGAACACATGAATGTACTTCACCTCCAAAAGAAGTAATAAAAAAGTGATCAAAAATGTTATGTACCCCAAAATGATATAAAAGAAAACTACAAGTAGTCCTGCAAAACTCAAGCTCTCACATAGCTCACTCAAGATAATAAATAAATAAATATATGGTTCTTGGGATGCAGCAATGCAAAAACATTAAGGGTGTCATCAATTAAGACCAGCGTTTTAGACACCGGTCTTAATAACCTTTTTTGCTGGCGGTGGCCTGACAGTTATGTACAGGCGCAGGCCTCTACATGACTTTGGCGTATCCACTGTAGGTCTAAATTTAAGTTAGCTTTTGTGATGTTAGACTGTTATTATTTTCCAATTTTTTGCTATTATTTTATAATGCAATCTTTTTAGGGGGTGAAATCCTCCACTTGTAATTGCCATAGACTACCGAAGTGTCCAGGATGGGATGAAACACAGCTCATCTTGTTCATGACTTTATGTTTGAAGCTCATAAAAACATTTTCCGCGGATTCATTTGAGTACAATAATATAAAAAAATAAGTGACGCCTTTTATTACCTTTATACACAGTGAATATGATAAAGTGCAGCAGAATTGTGCTTAATTGCTATTTTATTAAAGTCTGTATTTTACATTTCTGAATGGCAGAGCAATCAGTCTATGAATTAATTCATAAATAAACCTAATTTTCCTCTACTTTATGTCAGATCTAATTGGCACATTTACAAGTCACTGAGGGAACTCTGAGTTTAGAGGAAAACATGGATGCTTGGAAATTATTTTGGGTTATTTATATACTTCACTCGAACTCTGATCTCAGCCAAAACCTTGCAGGGCTTCAACTGCAGTGATTAAACAATATATCCTGGCATATGTTCCCATCTTCTGGGAACTCTTCTCTATTCCTAGAAAATTTATCATGATACGTCACAACAAGTATTTGGCATGTGCTAAACTGCTGCTCTCGACAGTGGTCCTGTCATCATAAGTTAGAAATTTCTTATTCAATTCTTGAAATTACCAGAACAGATATGAGCAAATTTGTTCATCAAAACAGACTACTTGAGGAGCAATGGGCTGGCTAGTAGCAGGAGTAGAGCCTTTTGCTTGCACTGCCACTTGATACAATGGTGCAGGCACAAGATTGACAGGGCCAGTTGAAATGTTCAGCCCTGTCATTCAAAGGGGTGGGGGAGGCTCTTGAACAGTGGGGGCAGACCCTCACTGCTCAAGAAGACTGTTTTGTTTATACTCAAATGACATCCATTAGTGTTGAATGAATCTATAGTAACAAAGTGGAATATGATCCAAATTTCAGGAAAAAAACTTGATTTGCCACAAATCTGAATTTCCTTGCATTTTGTGGTTATGAATCAATTTTTTCCGAAAGTTTCGTCTACATGTGTCACAACGTGAAAGTAAGAAGCCCGTGAACACAATATGACCCATATTACCGTACCCTGTGATGTCACAGCCCTATATAAGCCTCATTATATAGGCACATGTATCTAATTCATACATAATTACATTACTGATTCAGGAACAGGCAGTGGCAAAAATGTTGCTGTAGCCAGCACAAGTAGCAGCAGAAGGAGGGTTTGTAGTAGCAGCAGCCAAAGCAACCTACCAGAGTTGCCAATGTAATCCAGCAATCGTGTTTTAACCAACAATCCAGCTGTACTGGAATTGTTGACAAAAAATCATCTTGAGTGATGTCAGAAACGTAGACAGGAATCTGACACCACACTTATTTGGCATGGCCCAGGAATAACCTCTGTGTCCTCACCTGTCCTGCCAATGCCTCTTTCTTTTGCTGCTTCTTCTGCTCTGGAAATAATGTATGCTGCAGGCTCTGCTCCACTTTTCAGCGAGGACGAGCTTAGTGACAACACGCAGGGACTACAGGCCATCACAGACTTGGAGGAGAGGTCCGCTGCATCTTCCCTAGGAGTGCAAGTAGCCATGATGACAGTTGGCTGGAAGCATGTGTTGCGAACTGTCAGAGATGTTGCTGGTGAGGGTGACATAAGTAACAAGTACACAGTAGTGGATGATGATGTAGCTGTGGCAGCTGGATGAATGGCATCATCATCATCATCATCATCATCCGGGCGTGAAGGTGGGCTCAGGCCCATGAGACAGCAGCAGGGTGGCAGCAAGCCGATGAGCCAGCAGAATAGAAGCAGTGGGAAATCTGGAGCTAAACGGAAATGGGATAGATTGTCTGCTACTCAGGAGCTTACCTGTCAGGATACAGCTAGCTTTGTACAGGTTAATAAAAACAGCGGCAGGCAGTCAACACAGAATGGTGGGGTAAATTTTCATACTCTGCAGTGTCAGAATTTTTTTTTCAAGTTGCTTGAGGACGTCAGTGTGGTGGTATGCAGGATATGTGTGCAGAAGGTAAAGCGCAGTTAAGGTGCAAATGTTGGTACCACGGCCCTGCGTCAACACATGGACCGTCACCATAAAGTGCACTAATGTAGTGGTACAGCCTGACACAGCAACCACTGCATCTCCCAGCGGCAGGCACCCCTTCTCCAGCAGTCAGAGCTCCTCAGCTTTAGAATAAGGAAGCTGTTGTTCCTTCCCTTCATCTATTGCTCTTGATGCTCCTCCTTCTCCTATTCCTCGTCACGTGTTTCACCAGCACACGTGTTTCACCAGCAATTGATCACCAAGGCGAAAAGAGACAACAGTATATGTACACTCATCCAATGCAACAGAAGCTGAATGTGCACCTGGCCAAGGTGCTGGTACTAGAGTCCTTTCCTTTCCATGTCATTGACTCTGCATCACAAGGTGGAGAGCCCAAATCCATCATTACTTCTCTAAAAAAAGATCATGTATGTTAAGCAGAAGGTAGACTAGTCCTTGAGCCTGTCGTGTCTGGTGCAGTTCATATCAGCGTGTGATGTTTGGAGCTGTAACTATGGTCAAGATCAATATATGTCCTTTATAGGTTAACTAGCTGAAGGACCCGGCTTTGCCCGAGTATATTTAATTTACTGTTTGTGTGTGTGTGTGTCATTAAAAGATATCGAGAGTGACTTCTACAGTGCGTGCCCCTTTAAAAGTGACCTCTACAGCAGCCCGCCCCTTTAACAGTGACCTCTACAGCGGCCAGTCCCTTTAACAGTGACCTCTACAGCGGCCTGCCCCTTTAACAGTGACCTCTACAGCGGCCTGCCCCTTTAACAGTGACCTCTACAGCAGCCCGCCCCTTTTAACTGTGACCTCCACAGCAGCTAGAGTGGCCAATGTCTTCACCCCAGAAAGCCAGAACTCACCGGCCATTCCCCCAAACGTGAAACAGCGCCCCCAGTTCCCATGAAGACACGACACTAAACATGAGGCCACGCCTCCTGGCTCTGTGAAGACACGGAGGAGAAGCTGTCTGAGTGTGAGCCACTGAAAGGGTGGACATCCCTGTGTCTGTCCAGGCACTGCGTCAGACGGCTAACAGGTAGCCAGAAAACTGGACTGTCCAGCCTAAAGCTGGACATCTGCCCACCCTAACATCAGCCTGCCCCTAGGGTGGCCAGAGGTCTTGTTTTAGGCAGGACAGTCTGGTTTTCAGACTCCCTGCCCTTTGTCATGCACAGGACACAGGGATGTCCTTTTGATCAGCTCACTCTCAGCAGCAGCACTGTGCAGTCTGAGCAATGAGCTGCAGGGAGAAAGTCACTCTCCCCCCACCCCTGCAGCTGAAAGAAGGTGATTTTTACCTATATTTTTAATCACGGTCAAATGCAGCATGGAAGGGGTGTAGCCTGACTGAGTCAGGGGCGTGACTTAGTGGGATCTGGGAGTGGGGCTTTTAAGTCCTTCTTTTTACGGTGGCCTGAATTACAGGTCGATGCCATAATAATTTAGAAGGAAGGTGGGTAGCAGTGGAAGAATACAACTTTTATTAATACTGAACAGTAAATATGTGAAATTTACATTATATAAAGTAATGATTAGAGATGAGCGAGCATGCTCGTCCGAGCTTGGTGCTCGTTCAAGCATTAGGGTACTCGTAAGTGCTCGATGCTCGGACGAGCATCTCGCCATGCTCGAGGAAATGGCATCTCCCGCATTTTGAATTTTTGGCGCCTATAAACTCAGCCAATCACAAGCCAGGAGACTCTGCGGTACACCCAGCATCACGTGGGGCCCTTACATGTCGATAGCAGGGGTTGGCTCGCCAGATCAGGTGACCCTGGAATATACTAGTGACTGGCCGCGGTGCTCGGCTCAGTCGCTGCCTGGATGTCGTTAGTGACAAATCTGCTGCGTTTCAGGGAGAGTGTTAGGGCCTGGATTTAGTTCTCTGTTAGGCAGGAGTGATCTGAAAAGAACCCAACAGCCCTTCTAAGGGCTACAAGACATTTTTTTTTTGTCTCCTGGCTGGGCTGGCTGGCACTAGTAGCGCAGCTATCGCCATATATAACAATTTTTTTTTTTTTATTGTTTTATCTCAGTGATACAAATCCATTTCATACAGCTGTGTGGAACCATTCTGTGTGTCACAGTTCAGCTGTCCAGTCACCACAAACCACAATTCGTATTTTCTGTCCAGGTGACCCATACTGTACGTCAGGTAATCAAATACGGTCTTTTGCTATCACTGATACAGCTACATTAGAAAAATCTGAGTGCGACATTTTTCAGGGTTGCAGTCAAAATAGCCACAGTCAGCAGGGGCTGAGTTTGCTCTCTGATATTTTCTGAACGTCAGGTTAAAAAAAAAAAAAAAAATAATTAAAAAAATAAATAAATAAAAATAGTTTTTTGTTGTTTTATCTCAGTGATACAAATCCATTTCATACAGCTGTGTGGAAGCATTCTGTGTGTCACAGTTCAGCTGTCCATTCACCACAAACCACAATCCGTATTTTCTGTCCAAGTGACCTATACTGTACGTCACGTAATTAAAAAAGGTCTTTTGCTCTCACTGATACAGCTACATTCCAAAAATCTGAGTGCAACATTTTTCTTGGTTGCAGTCAAAATAGCCACAGTCAGCAGGGGCTGAGTTTGCTCTCTGATATATTCTGCACGTCACGTTAAAAAAAAACAAAACAAAAAAAAAAAATAGTTTTTTTTGTTGTTTTATCTCAGTGATACAAATCCATTTCATACAGCTGTGTGGAACCATTCTGTGTGTCACAGTTCAGCTGTCCAGTCACCACAAACCACAATCCGTATTTTCTGTCCAGGTGACCCATTCTGTACGTCACGTAATTAAAAAAAGTCTTTTGCTCTCACTGATACAGCTACATTACAAAAATCTCTGTGCGACATTTGTCTGGGTTGCACTTAAGCAGACCAAGTCTGCCTAATCTAATAGTTTCAGTGTAATTGCTCCATACTGCACGGTACGTAATAACATAATGTACGTAATTTTGCTCTAACTTATCCACCTATATACAAAGCACAATCCGTATTTTCTGTCCAGGTGACCAATTCTGTACGTCACGTAATTAAAAAAGGTCTTTTGCTCTCACTTATACAGCTACATTACAAAAATCTCTGTGCAACATTTGTCTGGGTTGCACTTAAGCAGACCAAGTCTGACTAATCTAATAGTTTCAGTGTAATTGCTCCATACTGCACGGTACGTAATAACATACGTAATTTTGCTCTAACTTATCCACCTATATATTAACTTGTTCAGATTGAATTTGTCCACCAGTCAGTCTTCCAGTCCACCCACGTTACTCAAGGGAGCACTACTCTGGCTCCTCCACCTCAACCTCCTTCCCCCCAGTCTGCCCCTCCCAGGAAAATTTGGAATGCGATCCGGCATAATCTAAGGAACTGTTTTCTGGACCCTTCCCAGAGTCACAAACCACTTCTCAGGTTGCTACTGACCTCTTTCCCGATGCCCAAGTTTTCCAACTGTCGCAGTCTGTGGGTGATGATGATGACATTGTTGACTAAGTGGAAGAAGTGTGTAAAGAGGTGTCGGATGATGAGGAGACACGGCTGTCAGACAGTGGTGAAGTAGTTGTCAGGGCAGGAAGTCCGAGGGGGGAGCAGACTGAGGAATCGGAGGATGATGAGGTGACTGACCCAAGCTGGGTTGATAAGCCGAGTGAAGACAGTGCTTCTGAGGCGGAGGCGAGTGCTGCACCAGAACAGGTTGGAAGAGGCAGTGGTGTGGCCAGAGGGAGAAGCAGGGCCAGAGCTGGTGCATCAGCAGCAACTGTTTCACATAGTGAAGCTCCCGAGGCTAGGCATAGATGTTCGCAAGTCTGGAGGTTCTTTAAAGAAATTGAAGATGACCGAGGGACTGTGGTGTGCAACCTGTGCCACACCAGGATCAGCAGGGATGCCACCACTACTAGCCTAACCACCACCAGCATGCGCAGGCATATGAGTGCTAAACACCCCACTCAATGGAACCAAGGCCGTTCACCTCCTGTGGGTCACACCACTGCTCCTTCCCCTGTGTCACTCGCTGCCTCTGATAGTCAACCCCCTGCCCAGGACCCCAGGACGAGCGCCTCCAGCCGGAAAACCACAACTTCGCCTCCACGATCCTTCACAGCGTCCACCAATGTGTCCCCTTGGAGGTGCTGGCCTGCCCTGCCGCTAGCATGTTGTCAGAACGGGTATTCAGTGCAGCTGGTGGCATCATCACCGATAAGCGTACACGCCTGTCAACTGACAGCGCTGACAGGCTGACGCTTATTAAAATGAACAAAGCCTGGATTTCACCGGAATTCAAATCTCCTCCGGGGGAAAGCAGCTAAAGATTAACATTACTTATGTATCCGATTCCGCTTCTCTACTCCTCCTACTCCTACTAATGCAATTTTTTAGAGGTCCAACTGGCACTCTTGTACCACAATTTTTCCGGAGGGCCACTTACAGGCCCTCTCTCTAAACAATTTTTCCGGAGGTCCACCTACAGGCCTTCTCTCTAAACATTTTTTCCGGAGGGCCCCCTACAGGCCCTCTCTCCAAACAATTTTTTGTGATGGGCATGTGCCTCGCCTTTCTTGGTCTGGGTGAGCACAATTGCTATGAGGGTAACCACCAGGCTGTTGCAGGAGAATTTGGGGTAATGGTGGGATTAGGCAGCCTCGGAGGCATCCATGCATGCTGCCCCTGCTGTTTCCTGTCCATTTCCATGGTGTTTCCATCATATTCTGATGTTTCCGGGTTTTCACCCAGCCTTCCCTAGGCAGAGCCTTGGTCCCCTGCAAAAATGCTTGAGTCTCCCATTGACTTCAATGGGGTTCGTTACTCGAAACGAGCACCCGAGCATCGGGAAAAGTTTGTCTCGAATAACGAGCACCTGAGCATTTTAGTGCTCGCTCATCTCTAGTAATGATTGATGATGAATTAGTCTAAAACATAAGTTATATTTATGGTAACCGAAATACTCCTTTACCATTGTCATCCACAGTGCTCTGCCTCTTTAATGCAGACCTACAGCAGTGAACTGGCTAGGTTGTCATAGAAACCTGGTGTGTGAAGACTGCCTGTGAGCTTCTATTGGCTGAAGGGTCATGTGACCAGGCTAGTATTGGCTAATGCATTTTTTGGGAATATCTCAGGAACAGTACGTCTTGGAGATGTACATGTGTGCCAAATTTTGTGATTGTAGCTGCAGCGGTGCGTATTCCTTTAGCGGACATACAAACACACACACACACACACACATACACTCAGCTTTATATATCAGATGGGTAAATGTGGTTCTGGTCGAGTGATACCAGCAACTTGGCTAGTTGATGGCAATGATGCCTACACATTGTAATCATGGGATTTCTGTGCCAATGTCCTTCTCTGCCTCCTCATTATCCACCTTGTCCTCAGCCCCCACTGTAGGCACAGTTCAGAGTGGTCCTCTGGATAGGAACCATGGCCATCTATAACGGGAATAATATTCTGTCTGAGCTGAGTCAGAGAGGGCTGATCGATGCGCCCTGGATGGCGCACATCTTCAATCTCGTTGTCTCATGGTTTCTGAAGTCTTCCACACAATTGCAAAACGTCATGGATGTGCATGAACTTCAGTCACTCTTAATGTGTAAAACACTCCCTCCTTGACCTGCAAAGGTAGAATGGTGTTCCCCTACATGGCCTCATATGTGACTTTTCCCCACGTTGGAACTCAACTCTCCACATGTTGGACCAACTGTATGAGCAGAGGAAATCCGATTTAATGGTGATGCAGACAGACAGGACTACTACCAGATGTAACTTTGAAGTAAGACAGTGGTAACTCATGTGTTGCACTTGCCGTTTGCTCAGGCCCTTTGTGAAGGCCATTTTATTAGTCAGTCGCCAGGACTGCGGGATGAATAATGTCATTCCACCCCTTCACGTCCTGAAGGGGATGCTGTTAAATCTCATTGATATGGGGACAGAAGATTTGGTGCCTACATGTCACAGCCACCTGAGCCCTGTGGAAGCTGAAATGGCACAGGAGGAGGATGAGGAAGATGACATAAACATCCAGGAATTCTATACAGAACTAAGTGGTTTACAGTATCTGCTCAAACTACAGGAGTGGAGCAGGAGGAGCTTGAGATGCTGCAAGGCGATGGCGAAGACGATGCAGATGACCCCGACAGACCGTGGCAGCATGCAGTTGAGATTGAAGCAGGGAGTCCCTCTGAGTCCCGTGTGCAAATGACCAGATGCATGCAAAGTTGCTTGCATAGTGACAGCCAGGGATGACTATTGGATCTCCACAATGTTAGACCCTGGCTACTGGTCCAAAATGAGGGCTAAAAGGGATGAAAAACTACTGTTAAGACATACTTTGTAGTTGGTTGGTCGCTGCCTACGTGTACCATCATCCATCCTTACAATGGTCTCACCGAGTGGACCCTCTGAGCTCACACTCCACTGCCATGACTGCTGGATGGAGGAGGGTAGGAACAGCGCCACCTCCATCTGCAGCAACTTGAGTCTCTGATGAGCAGCTTTCTTTAGCCGCCAACTGAAAAACCACCCAGCCACAGCAGGACATGGAGCAGAACCTGAACCAGCAGGTGGTGGCATACTTGGTGTGGCTCTGCTGAGGCTGGTTACTTCCACTGGCTGGATTTCGAGGTATGGACCGGCACATGCACAGTGCACCTCCCTGTTCCTCTGCCCATAATGGGCTCAGCACTGTGCAGGTGCAGGGCAATGGTGGAGCTGCGCAAGAGCGAGATTTCTGAGGGGGAGGAGGAAGTAATAATAGATACGAGGATGGGTCAAAGGTGAAAGAGGTGTTGTTTTCTGGGCACAGCGCTGAGGGGCCTGGGCTCTTGCTGCAGTAACGCTGCCCCTGGACACTTGTTGAACCTTATTAGCATAAGTTTTAAAAGTCATTTTTAGAAGATCTCAGCAAGGAACAGCACTAATAAAGGTACAATTCTAATGCGGGCAAAGGATTCTATAACCTGATCTGAGTAGTCTATAAGGCTCAGATTAGGTGACAGACTCCCTTTAGATCTGTGAAAAGGTGGCCATTGATGCCTCCATGAAGATGTCAGTGATGGATCAATGTTGGGTCCAAAATAGAGCATGCATTTGTGCTGAGAAAAAAAATGGACTCACGGACTGTGCTAAAACACTAATGTGTGAATACACACATTAAAATGAATGGGGATGTGTGCTGTCCGTGGAGAACACATACATCACATGAATTATGTGAATTAATTATTACTGTGAAAAACCTTGATACCAAATTCAGGTTCAGTTCCAAGTGGAGCTCCAGACATTATTACAACAAAGCTTTATGCAAATTGACTTTGGATGCCTCATCACTAGTTGTGATATTTTTGTTTAGGCCATTCTCTGAGTATGATACCATTCTTTGAGTTTGAGCCATACCTCAAACGTTTTTAAGAGTTCACAAATAATGAATTTCATAAAAACATTTTGATCCAATTGTTTTTCAGTGCAGTTTGTTATAAACTACACAATTGTTTTCAATACATTTTTATTTAAGTTGTTCCAGTGAAATTTCCCTTACAAAAGTATGTGGATTCAGTGTATAGGCTTACAAAATGTATGCATTGGTTTACTTGAAGCACTGTAAGTAGCTATGCCCTTTGGGATTCGGTTAAGCTGTTGGATCATTTTAAACAATATAGAAATGCGTGCAATGAAAAAAGTCAAAAAATGTTCTAGTGCACTACAGAGTAGTGAGTGATTTTAAAATAAAAATATAAATAAATTAGAAGAAAAAATACATTTTCATAGACTTTTTCTTTTCTTGCCTTTTGTTAACATAGACATTTTGAGCCATTTTTGGTCAATATAACGTGGAAAAAGTCCAACAAATGATCAATCAAATTTCTGAGATATAAACTGAGCTTGTCCTTTTGTCATTTTGATTTTCTATTGCATATATGTACCTTTTGTCAGAATACATGGTTTCAGTATGTCAGAAAATGTTGAGCTTCTAGTGTCTACAGTTTACAGAGAATATTACCCAAAACAAAAAGCGGGCGCCATTTGTGTGAAACATGTTAATAAGGAGGACAAGGGCAGACTTTTAAAAGTCAGAACTTCAATAATCACTTAATCATGAGCTACAATAGTAGAATGTAAAAGAACACCTACTCTAGATTCACGGTAATGGTACTCTATATGTTAGCCGGTGTCATCTCGGTCCGCGCAAGATTTTGCACCAGATCTTTAAGCAGGATGGCGGTAGCTGGCCCGTCGCGAGCAAATGGAGGCGGTAAGTACGATTTGATTTTTTTTAATGTTAATTTTACACTGTTTTAACACTCAGATGCTGAGATAATGTATGAATGCAGCATCTGAGGGGTACAATGATGGGGAGCAGCGCTATTGCAGCTCCCTGTCATTGCACCTGGTACTTATAAAAAAAAATGCACTTCGTGTTGAAGTAATTCGTCACAAAGCAAATTTTTTTGTAAAATTCGGCGAAACAGCTCAATCGAATTTTTAGAAAATTTGTTCATCTCTATTCCTCACCATTTGCAAAAGTCGAAAAAAAGTTGCAACCTGTAGCAGGCTGCTAACTGGTGTACTTTAATACATATGGGTGTAAAGCACATTGCACTCCTGCCAAATATATTATTTAGGTGCACCCTTTCATAAATTGTCGCAGGCTTCAAAATGACACAAAAACAGCCATAGATGATAAATACAGGAAAAATTTGGATGGATCTGGCACTCACAATTTTTTATGGATTATAAATTATAAATGTTTCCCACAATCTACATCTATCTGTCTGTCTATCTATCTATTTTATGTAATTCATTATGCTTTGGTTTTATACCACTTTTACCGAGGAGTATAGCTAGATTGGCTAAACTCACGCATTAGGACAAGCCACTTTTTTTTTTACAGTAACATTTTCTGTTTATCTAGGTCTCTGGTGTTCATCCTGCGTAAACTGGATCTCTCATTGCATTTCCATGCTTTCTGAGCAATGTGCATTTACTAGCTGATATCAAAGACAGTTTTGGTTGTTTCTGACCCCAGTTGATTTCAATAAAAGCCAGCTAAGTTTACATTACATGAGAGTTTTAGTCAGTGTAATACATTAACCCCTTCAACCCCGGGCCTGTTTTCACCTTCCTGACCAGGCCATTTTTTGCAAATCTGACATGTGTCACTTTATGTGGTAATAACTTTGGAACGCTTTTACTTAAGTTATTCTGAGATTCTTTTCTCGTCACATATTGTGCTTCACGTAGTAAATTTGTGGCAAAATATTTCATTTTTATTTATAAAAAAATCCAAATTTACCAAAAACTTTGAAAAATTAGCAAATTAGCAGATTTCAATTTCTCTACTTTCAAAATACATAGTAATACCTCCAAAAATAGTTATTATTTGACATTCCCCATATGTCTACTTTATGTTAGGCATCATTTTATAAATGTCATTTTACTTTTTTAGGACGTTATAAGGCTTAGAAGTTTAGAAGCCAATTTTCAAATTTTCAACAAAATTTCCAAAACCATTTTTTTAAGCACCAATTCAGATATAAAGTGATTTTGAGTGGCTTACATAATGGAAACCACCCATAAATTACCCCATTTTAGAAACTACACCCCTCAAATTATAAAAAAAAAACTGCTGTTATAAACTTTGTTAACCCTTGAGGTGTTCCACAAGAATTAATGGAAAACTTTTTTGGTATGTTATTCATGTTAATAATTTTTTTCTTGCAACACAGCAAGGGTTAACAGAAAACTAAACCTCAATATACATTGCTCTGATTCTGCAGTTTACAGAAATACCCCATATGTGGTGGTAAACGTCTCTATGAGTTTGTGGCAGTGGTCAGAAGGAAAGGAACGCCATACAGATTTTGGAGGCAGATTTTGCTAGAATGGTTTTTAGGCACCATTTTGTAATTGAGAGACCCTGACGTACCCCTACAGTGGAAACCCCTTAAAAAAGTGACCCCATTTTTAAAACTACACCCTTAAAGAATATATTAAGGGGGGTACTGGCCACTTTGACCCCGTAAGCATTTTACGGAATTTGGAAACACTTGGCTATGAAAATTAAAAGTTTCATTTCTTCCAATAAAATGTTGCTTTAGCCCCAAATTTTTCATTTTCACAAGGGGTAACAGGAGAAAAGCACCCTATAATTTGTTACCCATTTTCTCCTGAATATGGCAGCACCCCATATGTGGTGGTAAACTGCTGTGGGGGCACATAGCAGAAAAGAAGAAGCGCCATATGGATTTTGCAGCACAGATTTTGATGAATTGGTTTGAGGGTGCCATTGATTTTTATTTTTTTGAGTTATTGTCTTATGTGGGGGCTCATTTCTTGCGGGATGAGGTGATGTTTTCATTGGTACCATTTTGGGGTACATAAGACTTTTTGATCGCTTGGTATTACACTTTTTATGAGTCAAGGTGAAAAAATAGTTTTGGCATAGTATTTTTTAATTTTTTTTTTTACAGCATTCACCTGAGAGGGCAAATCATGCGATATTTTTATAGAGCAGGTTGTTAGGACGCGGCGATACCCAATATGTCTACCATTTTTATTTTTGGAAAGTTTTACACATTAGATGCATTTTTGAACAGAATGAAATCTTTTTTTGTGTTGCCATATTCTGAGAGCCATATTTTTTTTATTTTTCAGGCGATTGTCTTAGGTAGGGTCTAATTTTCTGCGGGACAAGATGACGGTTTGATTGGTACCATTTTGGGTTAAATACGCCTTTTTGATCGCCTGCTATTACACTTTCTATGAGGCAGGAGGGAAAAAAATGGCTGTTTTGGCATAGTTTTTTAAAAAAAATTTTTTACAGCATTCACCTGGGGGGCCATCTCATGTAATATTTTTATAGAGCAGGTTGTTACAGACGTGATACCCAGTATGTCTACCATTTTTATTTTTGGAAAGTTTTACACATTAGATGCATTTTTGAACAGAATAAAATCTTTTTTTGTGTTGCTATTTTCTGAGAGCCATATTTTTTATTTTTTGGGCGATTGTCTTAGTTAGGGTCTAAATTTCTTCAGGACGAGATGACGGTTTGATTGGTACCATTTTGGGCTAAATACACCTTTTTGATTGCGTGGTATTACACTTTTTGTGAGTCAAGGTGAAAAAAATGGCTGTTATGGCATAGTTTTAAAAAAATTTCACTTTTCACTTTTTTTCACTTTCTTTTTTTTTTTTTTTTTTTTTACACTTTTTTAGCTTTTGGGGGTCTGATCCCCTTTACAATGCATTATATGGGGCTGGATCTCACAGGCTTCCGTAGATAGCAGCCGGATGCCTAAGGAAGGCATCCGGCTGCTATCTAAGCCATCGCAGCAGCGCGGGGACCCGATGGACACCCCTTCCCACCGCCCACATTGCATGTGCCGCGGTCAGTGCGGACTGCGGCACATGAAGGGTTAATGCACTCTGCATACAACAGAGATCCGGCTACTGGGCACAGCCAGACCCCCGCCGCTGATCGGGCGGGCGTAGCTCCTGCACCCGCCCGATCAGTGCGCTGTAGCACTACAGCGCTGGTCGGGAAGTCACTTCCCGCAGCGCCGTACATGTACGGCACTGGTCGGGAAGGGGTTAAAGCCAGTATAAAACTGTATCAGAAGTCTATTTAAGCAGCAGACAACTCAGCTACAATTTTACCAAAGTAAATTATTAGTCACCATATATGTTAAGCAACTAGAATGCCTTTCTTTTTACCGTGATTTGATTTATTAATACAACTTTAGTATGTTAAAACCTTTTAACGTTATTATGTGTTGTACATTTTATCACTTAACCTATGGTTCATGAGGTTGAACTGCAAGTGTGGTTAGCAAGCCCCTTTATCTTTGCAAGAAACATGAATCACCCTCTAAGCTGTCAAATATAATAGCGCATATGAATTTGTTCTGCATAATTCTATTTTATTTTAGATACGATATAGGATCAAACACAGTATAAACAAAGCTGTTTGAATCAAATATCATGCCCTCGATAAGGCATTTAATTAGAGATGAGCAAATTAATTCTAAACAAATCAGATTAATTACAAATTTCACAAAAATGTCTTCAAAGATTTTTGGTTCATTTCGGATGAATTGTTCAAAAACAGCGCCCAGTGCCATTTTACTATGAGATTTGGCAAAAGCAAAAACAAGGGAGGAAGACGAAGGATAGTCACATGACACTTGGAGGAAGTGGAATGTTGGACTTGCCCTAATTGGCTCAGAGGCTAACATAGAGCCTCATCAGCCAATCAGGGGTGGTAGCAGGTAGGGGGACGACTGGGCAGAATGAGCAAATGCTATGCTGAATTCTTCGGTAAAACAATATTTAGCCATGGTTTCTGCCATAGTCCATCACTGACACTTTTAGTCAGGCATCCACGCCTTCACCAAAATTTAATTGTGCTGTATGATATTCATATTTCTGCCTAGCTGTTCATTTTGTTTTCTAATAAATTGTTTAAACTATCCTCATTATCTAACTGTCTATGCTCTTTCCCTGGCAATTGCCCTGTTGCCTGACCCCATGGACTTCTGGGGAGGTAGACTGAAACAATGGCTGGAGCTGGCTTAGTTTTCTCTGTCTGTAGTATCTTGTCGAGCCTCCAGTGTCATATCAGAGAGGGTTTTCAGCATGTCAGATGTCATTATGACACCTAAACAGGCAAAGTTGTCCTCTGTCAGTGTACAAAACATCACTTTTGTCAAAATGAGCTAGGCATGGATCTGTAGGGATTTTCACAAACCTCCAGCTAAACTGAAATAATAGTTCTGTCCTTGCTAATGATGCAGCATCTTGCCACTGTCTGCCTGTCATCATGTCCTGTACCATTTGGCTGCCTCTGTCTGCCTTCCTACCATCATGTTCTGTACCATAGAGCTGTTGATGCCATTATGCCACTCCTGCTGTCGGCCTACTTACCATCATACTTTATACTGTATGGTTGTAGCTGCTACCATTATTCCACTGCTGCTGTCTGCCTGCTATTGTCATGTTCCATACCATACGTCTGCTACTGCCACCACCACTGTGCCTGATATTTCCTGCTACTAATCCCTTAATCCACTACCCTTGCTGCCAATGCCATTATTACCACTACTACTACTACCAAATGCCACTATTACCCTACACTTTCCCCATCCACACTGTACCACTGCTGCTTCCTACTAAAAGGGAGAAATTGTCCAGGCTTGTTTAGAACAACCCACTCTTTCTTCTGATAATGAACACATTTGTATATATAACTAAGGGCAGGCATTGTTTCCCTGTTAATGCATCATTTTTGATATGTGTTTTAACTGTCATTGCATTCAATGCTTAGGGGGAGGGGTTCAAGAAAGAGCAACATTTTAGAACATTAACAAAAAGAGATACATTATCATATTTTCATTAAAAAAAGTCATAAAAAATTTTGATTTGTTTAGAATTGATTTGTAAATTAATTACATTTTTTTAAATTGAAAAATAGGACACAATACAAATTTCATAAAAATGTGATCATCTCTGCATTTAATTCTTTGGCACCATCCAGCATGAATTAAATTGGAAGCTATTAGTATCTAGTGATGTATGCTTGTGGTGTGATCATGAGGGGGTTCATCAGATGTATCCTGTACGATTATATGACAATGGCCTGAATTATAGACATTTTTGACCTTTAGCCATTTAACCCTTGTGATGTCAGTAGCACTTTACAAGATTATAATGCACAGATTTTTAATCAAGACCATTTGCAAACTTGCTTTATTTTAGATAAATGAAGACATTCCCAACAATTACAATGCTACTTGTAGTATCCAATTACTGTAATAATATCATTAGATATTTACATTGCTGAAATCTATACTTTACTAATAACGGATTGTAGAATCATGCAATGAAAAAAAATACCCCACCTTGATCCTTGTATAAAACTTTGACTATACACTTGCCAGTCCTTACTTGTACTATATTAGACAATTGAACAAAGACTTTTTACATAATTGACTGAGACTTATTAGTAAGCCAGACCCTTGACTAGGACTTATGAGTAAGTTAGACCCTTGATAATATTCTTAATCTGTGTAGGATGATTGGTGAAAATGGGTTTTAACATTCACAGTAGATTCTCTGGCCATGGATTTACTGTCTGATATGAAGACAGTTGTAAGTGAAAATGCACTCAATAATGGATTTAAAATGAAATATTGATTAATGTACTAGGACTGTCATCGATTTAATATGGCTCATGAAGATGGAGTACTTTAAGATGTTCATTTATGCAATGATCTGATTATTATTCTATATTATTGTGCAATAGATGAGGAAAATATCTCCCTTATATTGACCTTAAACATACATTAACTCTTTTCCTTCATGCACTTGGGGCCTTAGTGATCAAGCAATGTTTTAACTTTTTTCAGTGTTGTATTTTAAGTGCTATAACTTTTTTTAATTCTTTTCCATCGATGTAGCTTTTAGTTTTTTATGGAACCATTTGGGGGTACACATGGCTGGTTAACTTTTATTAACTCTTTCGGCGGAAGGGGGGGTGATGGAGAAAAAAACTGCAATACCGGTACCTAGTTTTAATGTAGTAAATTTTGTGACATTTTATTTTTATAATTTTTTTTTCCATTGAAAAGCATTTTTTTTTACCTTTTTAACTATTATACTGTCAGTACTATACTGTCAAGTCAGAGAGTTGCAGCCTGATGAGCATACACTGAAGAAAGGCCTGGTGGCTATCAGTAGGCCCCCAGATGCCATGCAAAGGCATCGGCACCCCACAATCTCACTTGCTGTGTGTCCAGCCTAACAGAGGAAGCTCTCTCCCTCTACACCACTTAGATGCCAAAATAGCTTTGACATCTTTCCCATTACCCTTCACTTTAAAATATTATTACTTCTGCCAAACTTTTTATTATTTTTTGTATATATTTTAGAAAGTGAAATTTGTGTTCCCTTAGTTTTATAACATAATTCCGTAACCTCCTGAGATTTAGTATAAAATAAATCCAATGTGTTTTCATTAGTACGTATAAACCGGAAAATATCTAAATCTAATCATTATATTTCTTTCATCACCTATATCTCTGATAGTGTTAAAATCTTCCATTCTTTAACCCTTAAACTCCCAGTGCCGTACATGTACGCTGGAACAAATATCCCAGTGCCGTACTGCTACGACTCTCTGATCGGGCGGGCGCAGGAGCTGCGCTCACCCGATCAACTGCAGGGGTCCGGCAGTGGCTGATAGCCAGACCCCTGCTGTATGCACTGAGATTGGTGAAAACTGATCAAAAAGATATATTATTCCCAAAATGGTACCAATCAAACTGTCATCTTGTCCTGCAAAAAATGAGACCCTATCTAAGACAATCGCCCAAAAAAAAATTTTTTTTAAGAAAACTGTGTCAAAACAGCTATTTTTTTCACCTTGACTCACAAAAAGTGTAATACCAAGCGATCAAAAAGTCTTATGTACCCCAAAATGGTACCAATGAAATTGTCACCTTATCCCGCAAAAAATGAGACCTCACATAAGACAATAACTCAAAAAAAAAAATCAATGGCTCCTGCAAACCAATCCATCAAAATCTGTTCTGCAAAATCCATATGGCGCTCCTTCTGTTCTGAGTCCTGCCATGTGTCCCCACAGCAGTTTACCACCACATATGGGGTGCTGCCGTATCAGGAGAAAATGGGGAACACATTAAGGGGTGCTTTTCTCCTGTTACCACTTTTGGGCTAAAGCAACATTTTATTGGAAGAAATTAAACTTTTCATTTTCACAGCCAAGTGTTTCCAAATTCCGTAAAACGCTTAGGGGGTCAAAGTGGTCAGTACCCCCTTAATATATTATTTAAAGGGTGTAGTTTCCAAAATGGGGTCACTTTTTGAGGGTTTTCACTCTAGGGGTACGTCAGGGTCTCTTAAAATACAAAATGGTGCCTAAAAACCATTCTAGCAAAATCTGCCTCCAAAATCCGTATAGCGTTCCTTTCCTTCTGACCACTGCCACGTGCCCATAGAGACGTTTACCACCATATATGGGGTATTTCTGTAAACTGCAGAATTAAAGTAATGTATATTGAGGTTTAGTTTGCTGTTACACCTTGCTGTGTTGCAAAAAAAAATATATTTTTATTAATATGAATAATCTACCAAAAAAGTGAAATTTTGAAATTTCACCTCCATTTTCCTTTAATTCTCGTGGAACACCTCAAGGGTTAACAAAGTTTGTATCATCAGTTTTTTATAAGTTGAGGGGTGTAGCTATTAAAAAGGGGTCATTAATCGGTGGTTCCCATTAGGTAAGCCTCACAAAATCATTTTATAACTCAATAGGTGCTCAAAAAAATAGTTTGGGAAATTTTGTTAAAAAAATTCATCTAAATTTCTAAGCCCTCTAACTTCCTAAAAAAATAAAATGACATTTACAAAATGATGCCAATGTAAAGTAGACATATGGGGAATGTTAAGTAATAAAAGCAGAGAAATAGAAATTTTGAAAATTGAAAATTTTTCAAAATTTTTGGTAAATTTAGGATTTTTTCATAAATAAAGGTTAAATATATTGACTTAAATTTATGACGTTGTATGTCAAGAAGTACAACGTGTCACGAGAAAACAGTCTCAGAATGGCCTGGATAAGTAAAAGCGTTCTAAAGTTATTACCACATAAAGTGACACATGTCAGATTTACAAAAATCGGCCTGGGATTAAAGGTGAAAAGAGGCTTGGTACTGAAAGGGTTAAATAAATGTGAAACTAAATAAACATCCTTATCTTTCCAATATTTTCAATCTAGAAATTAAAAAAATTTTTTCGGTAGGTAAATATTGTGCCTAGGGATGAGCGAACTTTTGAATAGTTCGGTTCGCTTCGCTTCGGCAAACTTTCTTGAATTTCGGATTCGTATGAACCGAACCTAAAACGAACCTTGCTATAACGGCTGAATAATTGCTTCTACAATAATGGGAGTCTGATAGGGTATAGTTTCGTTTACTTGCAGTTGCTATTACAATGAAAAAAGTGGAAAACATCCAAGTGACTTCAACAATGGCGACGCAATATGTACGCATATTTGAGAATTTACACTAATGCATACGCTAATGCGAACATTCCCGCACAAATAAGGAACATACAGTGTAGCGTTGTCAATTGTACGCTACTTAACTGAATATGTACGCATTAGCGTACGCATACACTGCGTCTGCGAACATTCCTACTCAAGTAACGAACATACAGTCTAGCATTGTCAAAGGTCACGAACAGGATGAGTCTGAAGTGCCTGTACCGTTAAGGCCACAGCTCAACCATCCCTAAAACAGACTTTAAACTAATAGCCTTTTATCTACAAGGCCAAAGAATTAGTCAGAAAACCTGACTGATGTCTACTGAAAAATGACTTTGACACAGTTTCTGCGGTGCAGATGGCGCAAAACGCTGCGCGCCGGCACCAGAAGAGTTAACAACGCCATTTTCTCACTAGTGGCGCAGCTTCTTCATGCTGAAGCAAAGAAACCGTCCCCTCAAGAGCGGCCCCCTTTAGCACGGGAAAATCCAATCCAGCCCACCAGGAACTTGCTGTGGGGAGCATTGAGAGCGAAGACTCCACCCACTTAGCTCCTCCTTCATCTCCGGTGTATGCGAAGAAAGAGAGAGACAACAACATGGCGTCCCGTCAGCGCGACCCTAGTTGGGGGGATATGGTCTGGGGCACTGACCCATATGAGCCTACACCTAGACCCACGGAGGTTCGCCTGGACCAACTTATCCGTAAGGCACAGCTGGTGCCGAACCCCGAAGTGCCTCATCTACCGGTGATAGCAGCTGGAGATCCTGCAAGCGAGGCCGCACACGTGGTCCCGAAGATGGACGCAACCAGCGGTGGACTCAGGAAGCCACCATACGTCCGGGCCAAAGTCCAAGTCGAGACGGCCGGGCCTGTGGAGGAAGTCCACAACCGAGTGGCCGGAGTCCCCACCTCGCCTAAGCCCCGACATAACGACCTCCGAAAGAACCCAATCGTTCCTGCTGCGGTAACTAAAAAATGTTACTACCCTGTGGGACTATAAAAGGGTTGTAGAAGAGTGGGTGGTCGAGGTGCTAGAACATCCCCGATGTGGTGACCCGACTCTCGAAAGGCGCACCGGGACTGTGCTTTGGTTTAGCGTGGACCGCGGCGTGGGGTTCATCACAGACAGGAGTCCGCTGAGCAGCTCTACGTTAATCGTCGCTCCGTGAAGAGGCCGTACCTCCCTCCAGCACGACACAACCTCCATGCGGGCGACTTTGTAGAATTCACGCCTATGAAGAGCCTACAAGGCCACCGGGTGAAGGTCATCACCAGACTCAAGAGGAATGGGAAGATCACTCCGCAACCGCCACCCTTACTCACCGTCCACGAGAGGATGAAGTGGGGGACAGTAAGCCAGGAGCAAGACCTCTTCTCAGCGAGCCGGAGCAACTCATTCCCGAGCTTCCTCCACCGCCAGCGTTCCAGGTGGGTTAGATTACAGGCAGCAAATTTATTTTCAACCCCCTGGCCACCTACCACCTGATGCAGGAGGCACCAGCAGCCCAATCTGTTGCCCGGGGTAGGCCTCTGGCCGAGCCTCTACAACCCTAGGTTCGGTCGCCAGTGGGCCCGGCAGGAGCATCCGGGCCTTACAGGGTCCATTCCAAAATGGCTGCCACAGTCACCAGTGTGACCACTGGGACCCTGCCCGACCAGTGCCACATCTATCTTTAAGAGGACACTGGGGAATGGCCGCTGCCTACCGTGAGGCCTATCAGAGGCAGGAGCGCCCTCTTATGTCGTTCAGCTCCAGCAGCGACGAGGAGGATGTGCCGGCTTTCCACTAAGGGTAGCCCGCACTCAAGTACTGTCAAAGAACTACAGGACTAATGGGAGCCACCCCATGGACTGAGCCCTGACTGGTGAGAACCTGTTGGCTATGTTTTAATTTGTTGTGTTGCCCGTCGTTTTAAGTCTCCACCATGATGGACACGTGTGGCAGGACTCCCCCATCTGCCAATAATCCAAGTTGCGGCCATGTTTGTGCACCACATCCTTTTTCTCCGCTTTTCAGGTTGTTGGGAAATCACTTTTAAAAGGGTTTGTCAAGAAACCTTTTCAGCTATTTATAACCTATTTTATTACCCATTGTGGATTACAAATTTCAATTGAATTTGGGACTTTGTTCCAGTCTCAAGCCAAAGAAGAAGAAAAGATGGACTTGAATGTAACCACAGATATCCTATATTATGCCTTTAATATATTTGCACTTAAATGTTTGTACTAATATTTTACCTTTCAGCAACGATCAAGAATATTGCCCATTGTGTATGTTTCTTTGCAGGTGCCACAATGTGTCCTCCAATGCACTTTAATGTATGGTCATGCACTTAGCCAGATAGTTAGCACCTTACTTGTCTCTACCTCAGATATATATGCTGCCTCTGAGGGCGTTTCACACTAACGGTTCATGGTAGCCATGTGTCAGAGCCACAAGCAGTTTTTCTCTTATTCCTTCAGGGTTATCCTCGCTGCTATAGATGTGTCTTATATGTGTCAGGAGAGAATAGTCTCTCACTGGAACTCTGGCAGGACAGGTAGATTCCTCCTCCTAGTTCACTATGTTCCTGAGGCCCTTGAGCACGCCTCCAGGCAAAAAATAACTTGCAGCTACTGATAGACATCAAGGTGACAAAGTGTAAAGCATTATCAGGCTTTGGTGCTTGGAAGGGATTACAGAATGAAGCCACCCTTCCGTTTGCGGCTTAATCGTTTCACAATGGTGGGATTACAGAGTGAAGACACCCCCATGCTTTCTTTGGTATTCGTGGCCAGAATATTCAGAGTCAGTCAGAAATGGTTGCTTAGTGCAGTTTACATAGGTTGTTTGTCTGCTGAGAGGGGATAACAGAGATCGGACACCCTACTCACAAGGCAGGAACGTACCACATAGTAGCGCAATAGTCTATATGTGTATGTAATGTCATTTATATGTATCTGGTGGACCAGCAGGTGTCAGTAAATACTATGGCAGATTCAGATGTAGTTTTACCAGAATGGTACGGTCCTTAGTCCATTCTGACCCCCTCTGCTGGAGAGAAGTTAAGTTCTTCCAACTTCCTCCAGTGAGTTGGAAATGACAGTTTAGTCAGGGAGTTGTCCCCTGTACCCTGATTGGGGAGGACATGTGCAGGACAGCAGAGCACCTTCAGCTCTGCTGTACCCTAAAGACAGAGTAATATAGTCAGCAATAAGGCACACCAATACTCTCAAGGGAAGCCAGACTTAAGAGGTAACCTCAGCTTAGAACAGGAAGCCTGAAACTTGAAATTCCAAGCATCTGCCAAGTATAAGCAATAAGCTGCACTTGCTGGACACCAAGCTGAAGGATGAACTTAGTTATTTGCATTCAAAATTAAGTCAATAAAACTACGTTGGACCATTCCCAAAAGTCTGCCTATCATTCCCATCTGACGACCCTCAATTATTACTACTAGCAATTTTCTGCAGCCGGAGCCACCGCCTGGGGCCTGTTCATCTCACGAGGTAGGAACACCGTGACAATCCCACCAAAGACTTAAGTGGCCTAAATACCCCTTGGCACTCCTACCCCTGGGACATATAGGAAAATCACCTTAGAGGGCCCTGGAGGGGGAAAGGATCGCCCCCGTAGCAACCACAGCACCCCGGGCACTGCAACTGCCGAGACTGAACTCTCTAAACCCCCCCACCAAACCACCCTCGCAGCCGGCCAATAAAACACACAACACCTTAAGTTGGGTAAGGGTCGGTCACAGCTTTATTTTCTTATCTTATTCCAAAACTTCAACTTGTTGACCATAAACACCATAACCCGGAGTATTGAAGCGCTATGCCCCACAGCGTTCTGTGGGCAAGTCTGCCTTCTTCTCCGTCTGAAATCGTCAACCGACCTCTGCTGTGACTTGTAATGTAAAACACTGAAACAAACCAGAAATGAATCAGAAAAAGTAGAGAAAACGATGAAATAATGGGGAAGGGAGTGTGGGAAGCTTTCAGTAAAGATGCTGGAGAAAGAGGCCGTCCCCCTATCAGGGCCATCATTTTAACCCCTTAGCCGCTACCACCACCTCAGCCAACCAGGACGCAGGGGTGTTGGTTAAAAGAAACACCCTCTCGCTGGTAATTAGAAACAGTGTCCACAAGAGAAACACCCCCGCGGGCAGAACCATTTTTTCCCCTTGCTGCAGGCTGAGTTTATTAACCCTTTAATGCACCACCGCTCGTCAGTCATAGACGCCTTCACTTAGGCACCTCGGCGTCCGCTAAATTCAAAAGTGTAATTAGTGGAACTTCTGTCTTCAAAATAGAATCTAAATGTATGCTTTATCCTTTGTAGCTCAGCACAGGACAGTCAACGTTAAAAAAAACCCTCTAACATTACAGCTAGTCTAGTAGGATACGGATACGGTGAAATAGACAGACAACCTCACCCACAGAATCCATGAGGTGAAGAAAATACATTTAAAAAGGCACAGATTCTAGAAGGCTTTACGCCAGTTCCATTATCCAAAAATACGTGTCCAATTTTCATGAAATGGACACCCCACTGGCACTCGCTTTACAAATTGACGCAACTACTCTGCTGTAAAACCTGTTGAATCTGGGCCTATGGCTGTTGTCAAGACATATATATATATATCTTTGATACACCAGTTTGATGTCCTAACCGAGTGCAGCGCCCAACCCAATGGATGTATGCTTTTGTGTTTTTTTAGTGCTGTCACCAGCTGGCTTAAAGGATAAGTCCGGGCAATTTATAAAGCCCCATTCACACGACCGTAAGTGAATGGGGCCGTATCTATCCGCAAAATTGCGGATATATACAGCCCAATTCACTTCTATGGGGCGGGGAGCGGCTTGCCGCGGCTCCTATGAAGAAAGTACTATAGTTGTCCGTGCGCATGGACAACTATAGGCATTTTTAATGGGGCCGCCCGGCGTGTGTTCCGGGTGCCCCATTGAAAATGCCTATAGTTGTCCATGCGCACAGACAACTATAGCACTTTCTTAATAGGAGCCATGGCATGGAGCTAGCTCCCTGCAGCCGCTCCCGGCACCATAGAAGTGAATGAGGCTGTATCTATCCTCAATTTTGCGGATAGATACGACCCCATTCACTTACGGTTGTGTGAATGGGGCCTAAGTTTCTGGGTCAAGTAAGGGCACAGAAAGTAATTAATTGCCTGGACTTATCTTTTAAAGTGGGTAGGGGAAAAACCCCTGATGGGGTATGGGAGTGACCTTCCCGCCCCCTCTTTCGTCTCTCCCAAAAAACCTCACCCTATGGGTACCTTCACATGTGGCTGCGGGTCTGCTGAGTAAAATCAACAGGGCATTTTTATACCGTTCACCAAACGGCGATAAGTACTATGGTGCCGTCCGGACATACGCAGTTCTGCGCTGAACTGGGTATTTGCGTCCAGCCCCATAGTACTGAAGGTGGCATAAAATCAGCCAACGATGCGCTGTGGATTTTAGGCAGCAGAGAACCCCAAAAAAGCATCCCATTGTAAAGGCACCCGTAAATAAGGCAGGTTAACCCCTTCGCGCCCAGCGCCGTACATGTACGGCGCTGGGGTGATGCGGGCACATGGCGCCCGCTCGCAGGTGCGGCGGGCGTCATGGCCGGCAAGTCTCTGCTGTTTCTAACAGCAGAGACTTGCGGCTACTTACCGCCATCGGCGGCGTCTTCCTGGTTGCCGTGTGATCACGGCATCTAGTTGCGTTTCAACCCGGAAGCATTCGCTTCCGGGTGGTGTACAGACACCTCATGTGGCCAATCGGGGTGTCTGTACACCATATGAAAACTGTAAGGCTACTTTCACACTGGCGGCAGGCCTGATCCGGCAGTGAAGGGTGCTGCCGGATCAGGCCTGCCGCAGTGACATGTGTGGAGCCGGAACCGCGCTCCGGCCCCACACATGTCACAACAGTACATACATATACATACACATAAACATACACACACATATAGACATACAAACCACATACATACTTACATGCTCCCCGGCAGGTCTTCGGAGCGTCAGGACGGCTCACACAGGTCACGATTCCCCACAGCGCCCTCTGCTGGGCGCCTGGTGGAATCGTCATCTGACGATTCCACCAGGCGCCCAGCAGAGGGCGCTGTGGGGAATCGTGACCTGTGTGAGCCGTCCTGACGCTCCGAAGACCTGCCGGGGAGCATGTAAGTATGTATGTGTGTTTGTATGTCTTTATGTGTGTGTATGTTTATGTCTGTATGTGTCTATGTGTACCCGGATCCGTAATGGACTCCATTGAAAGTCAATGGAGGGCGGATCCGGTTACCATTATGGTCACACCAGACGGATCCACCCCCATTGGACTTGCATTGGGGGTCATTCCGGATCCGTCTTGGTGCGGATGCCTGGACCGGAGAGCAAACCGCAGCATGCTGCAGTTTGTTCTCCGGTCTGAAGACGGAACGGAATGCTTTCAGGAGCATTCCGTTGTCTTCAGTTCAGTTTTGTCCCCATTGACAATGAATGGGGACAAAACTGAAGCGTTTTATTCCGGTATTGAGCCCCTATGACGGAACTCAATACCGGAATTTTAAAACGCTAGTGTGAAAGTAGCCTAATCCTCGCTGGTGAGGATTACAGTTTTCAAAGTGCAATTCTTATTCTGGCCACTAGATAAGAAAGGCCAGGATAAGAAATGAGCAACTCATGGATTTCTGAGTCTATAAAATCCATAATTGCTCATAAAGAAAAAAAAAGCCACAATATATAAGCCCATATTTGAGCTTTCTAATAGTAAAAAAAAATTAAAAAAAAATGTTAAAAAATATATAAAAAATAAAAAAGATGTAAAAGTTCAAATCACCCCCTTTCCGTATAAGTAAAAAATAAATACCTAAATAACAATAAATATAGACATCATGGGTATCACCGTGACCGAAAACGCCCGTACTTTAAAAATATTTAAAAAAAATTCCAATACGGCGAATTGTGTGGCGGAAAAAGCGTCCAAATGGCGATTTGCCGTTTTTTGTCGCTTTTTTTTCTAAAAAAAATTAAATAAAAAGTGATCAAAAAGTCATACACACTCCAGAATGATATCAATAAAACTTCAGATCGTCCCGTAAAAAATGAGCCCCCATACAGCTCTGTACACATAAATAACCAAAAAGTTATAGGGGTCAAGATTTGACAAGGAAAAAAAAAAAAAAAAAAGGGCAACTTTCTAATTATTTTATCACTATGAAAACGAAGGAAAAACTATACATATTAGGTATTGCCGGATTCGTACTGACCAGTAGAATGAAAGTAACTGATCAGTTTTAATGCACATCGAACGCTGTAAATAAGAAACCCGTAGAACTGTAGCGGAATAGCGTTTTCTTTGCAATTTCACCCGGTTTGGAATTTTTTTCCCGCTTCCCACTACACCGTATGCAATATTAAATGGTGGCGTTGGAAAGTACAACTTGTCCCGCAAAAAACAAGCCCTCATACAGCTATGTGAACAGAAAAATAAAAGAGTTATGGCTGTTTGAAGGCAGGGAGCGCAAAACGAAAATGCAGAACCGAAAAAAGCTCCGGGGGTGAAGGGGTTAACCTGCCTTTCAGCAACTGTTTGTTGCTGTAAGTAACTGTGGAGGTTTTTTATATCACAGTTGAAGGACAGCAGCCTCCGTGATATATACCCCATAGACAGCCTTATTCCACGTGTGACTGAATGAGAGGCGTGAAATCATTCGCACAGAGAAGAACCCCATCAGGATTTGTGGTGCGAGATTTTACTACTCTCATGATATCAACAAAATACCTCAAGAACAGTTAGTACCCGCTCACAAAAACGTGAGTAGTGTTCCTTGACACGGGTGCCAGGGATAGAACCCCACGGCTATAGTTCGCAAAAGGTGAAATACCCATTTTGTGAAGCATAGTCGTGGGGATTATATTAGGGATGGTACTATTCTTGGGGTATGGGTTGGACGGTGCACCGGTGTGAGGCATTAAGCTGGTGTGGAGATGTAAAATGGCCAACACACCATGGGAATTAAATTTGGAGATGGGGTTCTGTTTATTTAAATGTATCAGAATGAAGTAGGGAATTTTTAAGGTGATTTTTTTTTTAATTTGGGGTCTAAGGGGGGAACATTACTTAATAAGTTAAATTACGGATTTTTACGTTGGGCACATATTTGGAATCTTAAGGTCATTTTCTTGGACACACGGATTGCCATGCAAGACGGGTGACTGATGACTTTCATTCACATCAGGCAGGGGGGTGGTATAATCCGATGTAATCCAGGCACGATTCATCTTTATAAAAGTCAGCATCTCAACACTGTGGCAAGAGAGCTCGTTCTTTGCGGTGTTACGATGTTACCCGCCACACTGAACACCCTCTTCTATGTGACACTACTGGCTGGGCAGGACAGCAGAGCCAAAGAAAACTCTGCAGTTGAGGCCAAATGTCCAGTTTCTCTGCCCAGTACTGCACGGGGTCAGGTGACACTTTGGGGCAGGGTACAATCCAGGTAGGCAGTGACCTGGTGGGTGAGCTCATGCTGGTCCACGCCATGAGTCCGGTGTTGTGTCCCTCTTCAGCAGCTGGCTGCATGAAATCGCTCATCAGCGATTGGAGGCTGTAGCGACTTCTCACGCCTCCACTAGTGGTGGTGGTAGTGGAGCGCGCTGGTTTCCCCCGAGCGGATGTTGTTGGAACCTGGCTGGTCTCGATGGTAAGTAGAGATCAGCTGTCTGGTGAGTAG